>JAQQZY010000001.1:33992654-34008227 GCA_030068375.1 Ostorhinchus rueppellii
CCGCCTTCGCCCTTAAGTAGCTGGGATAGGCTCCATGTGACCCCCGTGACCCTAGTGAGGATAAAGCGGGTACAGAACATGGATGAATGATAACTCAAGGTTTTCTCACAACCCCTGGGAACATTGGCCTGTGGATGTTGTTGGTGACGTTAGGCTGGAATACTGCCACACAGGTGCGCCTTTCCCTCGCTCCATGGCTGCTCTGTCTGTTGAGCTGATGACATCATGTGCACCGCTTATTGCACAGAACTGGATCGAATCAGAGTCATTTAAACAAATGCTTTTTCTGCTGCTCTGGATGGAATTATAGGCCACTGTGGATTGGTCCATTGTCACTGATACCTGATCGAGATTTTAATTCTGTATCGGAGCCGATGCAAATATCAGATCGGAGCATCCCTAATGTTTTTCCTCAAAAAAAAAAAAAAATCTGTTTAGACAAATGAATATGGATACAAACATCCACCAAACACCTCCACCTCTTCTACATGTTGTCATTGTTTCTTTTTTTCACACTTCAGTAAAAACTGTTTCAAGTGAAAACCTGTTTGTGAAACATTTCAGCTTTTGAACCAGTTTATTTTGATAAAAATGTCCAGAAATAAGAGTCAAGAAGTGGAACTGTTGGTGTAAAAGGCTTGACTGAACACATCGAAGCTGTTTTCAGGTTTCTCTGCTTTGTGCTCAGTGACTCCTACATATATACATACATCTATGAGAGAGAGATGAGCAGCAGTGCATTCTGGGTGTTTTGCAGATTTTCCCATCTGATTTTGGGAAGGAGAGGCTGAAGTTGGAGGCGATGCAGGGTCCGATGGAGCTGAGAGCTCTGCCCAACGACTCTGAGGACGACACCGAGGAGGAGAAGTGAGTCTGAGACCATGTTCACGTCTGAACCTGAACCCTATGTCCAGGGTCTTTATTCTTTCCTTCACTGGTGTCACATTGTTCAGTTAAAATACTGAAAGCATTCATTTAATAATCGTCATAACGCCTTCAAAAAAAGAACACGTTCTTCCTTTTCAGTTCTTTTTGGGTTTTTATCGCCGGTTGTTTTACCACCAGAATCTTGTTCTTTTTCAGTTTCTGTTCACGGTTTTTCATCAAGGGCTGGAGAGTTTTCTAGATGAATTAATGAGTTTGAGTTTGTCCATATATTTATTGAAGTGTTTGTCTATATTAAGTTGTGATTCATTTTTGATGCCAGACTTTTTTTTTCTCCTTTAAACTCACTCCACATTATTACCTGTAAAAATCCACTCCGTTGACGCCTAGTTTGATTATACAGTCATTAGTTGTAGATCTCCTTGGTCAGATCCACATTATTCACTTTCTGAAGCATTAGAATTCTCCCCCTTGTCGGTTCTTCACAGCAGAGCAGGACGATGGATTTGTTTGTGTTTGTGAGAGAAGGATCAGATGGTCTCCTCATGGTTGATGTATTGGCTCTATAATGAATCTGTAAACACTCTTACTTCCTTGGGGTTCCTGTTCATGTACATCTGTCGTAAACTGCTCATGTGTATTGTATTTTTTTTCTCTGTACATGAATACAAATATCGGAGTCTGATGTGATGGACGTACATTGTCTCTCAGAGTCTACAGGGAGAAGATGCGCGACTACCAGTTCAAGAGGTTGAAGTACTTCTATGGCGTGGTGGAGTGTGACTCGGCCGACACGGCGGCAAAGATCTACAGCGAGTGTGACGGTTACGAGTACGAGAGCAGCTGCTCCGTCCTGGACCTCCGGTACCAGAACACAACACATCAACAGACAACAGAACATAACGGATCATTACAAAACACAACAGAAGACAACAAATGGACCAGAGAAACGTCTTGAAGGCATAAAAATATAAACCCATAAACAGATTTAGTTTCTGATCCAGATCCATGGTTTCTTTGAGGTTCTTTTTGTTTTAGTTTGTGTCTTGAATATTTTTTCAGCTCATTGATTCAGATCAGTTTCATCCAGTATTCAGCTCAACAGCTGATTGGCCAGGAGCTGTTGGGAAAGTGCTGAGTCAGCGCTTTCATTGGCAATTTCTTCAAACATCTTCTCTGACAAAACTACTGGTCGGATTTGTTTCAAATTCTTATATGTAGCTTCCTAAGAACAATGTCTACAAAGTTTGCTCCGTTTTAGACATGCAGGTTTTGATACATTTTTGAGATATTAAAAATTTGCCTTTACTTATGAGCCATATTTTGATGGTTTATAAGCTGGAAAGAGTTACAGATGCCAGAATAATGACTATTGATCGCTGAGAGGATTCATTGGATTAGTTGAGTTCTCCAGTGATAGTTCCACTAACTTCTATTAGGAGATTGATCTCCTGCATCCAGACCACAGGACTCTAACATAGACCCTGACAGCCTTGTACATTCAGCTTTTCAGCACATTTCCATTTTTATTCATTTATTTGATTTATTCCCAGGTTTATTCCCAATGACGTCTCCTTTGATGATGAACCTAAGGACGTGGCGACAGACGTGAATCTGACATCCTACACGCCCAAAGTGTTCACCTCTTCTGCCTCCTCCACGTCCAAGGTAACAATGATACATTCTCCACGTTCAGATGTTTCTTTGCTTCTTCATCTTAAATAAAAACTCTGAACATCTGTGTCCATCAGGTGCAGCTGACATGGGATGAAACAGACCATGAGCGAGTCAGCGCCCTTAACAGGAAGTTCAACAAAAACGAGCTGCTGGACATGGACTTTAACGCCTACCTGGCATCGTCCAGCGAAGAAGACGAGGAGAAGGAAGACGAAGGGACTCAGTTTGGACTTGAAGATGCAGCAGAAGGTGAGGCTGATTTCTTTGTGGTTTAGATCTCGTTAGATAACTTTTCTTTATTTTTAACTTAATGTTCTAATGTAATCTTTAATGTCGGGAACTTTACTGTCGTTTCTCCAGCTGATCAGGCAGAGGAACCTGTGGACGAGAGGAAAACTAAAGAAGAAGAGAAGACGAAGAAGAAGAAGAAGAGTGAGAAGCAGATCTCAAAGTACAGGGAGCTGCTCAAAGGCATCCAGGACAAAGAGAAGAAGCTGAAGGAGGACAAGGACATGGAGATGGAGATCACCTGGGTTCCAGGTAGGACCACATGACGCCACTGTGACTTCCTGTAACAGTTGGTGAGAAGTTTTTATTTTCATGGGAAAAGTGTAGAGGATGGTGGTGAGACCATCCATGTTCATGAAGGACACCGAGGAACAGACCAGAATGGACCTGTACTGAGGATGAGTAATGATGAATACATTGGTAGAAGGATGATGAAGATGTTCAGCACCAGGCAGGATGGAAAGAGGAAGAACAAAGAGGAGATTTATGGATGTGGAGAAGAACATGAATGTAGAAGATGAAGGAAACAGTCAAATAGGAGTACTTGTAGTAATAAGTTGAATGGTAGTAGTAATAAGAGTACTAGTAGTAATATGAGTGGTAGTAGTAATAGGTTGAGTGGTTGGTAGTAGTAGTAGTAGATTTACAAGTAGTAATAGCAGTGGTAGTAGTAGTAGATTGAGTAGTAATAGTAATGGGTTGAGTGGTAGTAGTAATAAGAGTAGGAGTAGTAATAGAATTAAATTGCCCCTAGGGGATGAATAAAGAGATATTGAATTGAAAAGAAGTACAAGTAGTAGTAGTAGGTTGAGTAGTAATAGATTGAGTGATGGTAGTAATAAGAGTACTAGTAGTAATAAGAGTGAGTAGTAATAGGAGAGGTAGTACTAAGTTGAGTGGTAGTAGTTGGTTGAGTAGTAATAATAATGGGCTGAGTGGTAGTAATAGAAGTACGAGTAGTAATAGGAGAGGTAGTAATAGTAATGGGTCGAGTAGTAATAGTAATAAGAGTACAAGTAGTAATAGAAGAGGTAGTAATAGTAGGTTGAGTAGTAATAGTGGTGGTAGTAATAAGAGTACTAGTAGTAATAGTGTCAGTTTTACCTGCAGTAGACAGACACATTTGGACACATGGACACAGTATCATAAATACAGAAACCCTTTGAAGGTTGGGTTTCTTCTCGTCCTCTGCCTCCGTCCACTTTTATCTGAAACTTGTGTTAGAATCAGGGTCTAAAGTGATGAAATCTGCTCAGAAACAACAGGATTCACTTTAGTTTTTCATGTTCATCATATGAAGCTGCAGACGCTGAGTTTTACCATGGGTTTTTTTTTTCTTTTTAAAATTTGTTCAGGCCTGAAGGAGACGACGGAAACGCTGGTGAAGAAGAAGCTGGAGGGGAAGGAGACGATGACGCCGTGGGAGGAGTTCCTGCAGAAGAAGAAGGAACGTAGGAAGCAGAAGAAAGACAGAAGGAAACAGGTGAGGACACAAACGAGTACAGACGTTAACCCGGTTAGTTCAGGTTCCATGTTCAGACCAGAAAAACAACAACAACAACCTAGAAATAACGATAGTTCTGAATGTTCCTCTGTTTGTCTGATGTTAAACTGTGACGTTAAAACCAAACCTGTGTCGCATCAGGCTGACCAGACAGAGCTCAGCGACGACGAACTTCCTCCAGACGTCGACCTCAACGACCCGTTCTTCGCTGAGGAGCTCGGGGCCTCAGGTAATCTAAACTGCTATTGGTCAGGTCGAGGAGTCATGTGACCAGAGGACGAGTTCAGTTTCGTGAGTGCAAACATAAGGCTTTTGGATTCTAAAGGTGAAGACCGTTAAATATATGAATAGGACAGAAAACACACCCCAGGTGACCATAATAATTTGGGACTCTGAATCTTTATGAATATGGCTCTTGCATCCATAAAATCCAGACTCTAATTTGGGATGTGATGAAGACTTGATGCATCATCAAAAATTAATGCGACTATGAACTTTACATTATGAACTTTGTTGTGACACTACATCAGCTTTATGTGGTTTAAAAAACAAAAAAAACAAAAAAAAACAGTGAATGTCTCCTGGAATCCAAACCAAAGGTGGTGCAGTCGGATACTGCATGTGACACTTTATTTTTTGGCTGGACAGTGTAAAATGAACAAAGATGAAGATTCCAAAGTATCTGTTTTTAAGCATCAGAATAAATCAGATGAACAAGTGTCATCTTTTACATTCTTCAGGTGGTTAATGGTTCACATTGTCATTTTTCTGTATTGAAGTAAATTGACCTACAAGGACGCCATCACCTCCTCAGCCATAAAACAAACTCTGCAGTTGATCTGGATTCATCAGCAGCAGAATTTTAAAATTTAGGAGAAAATGTTTGAGAAAAGACTTTAGTTCCCGTTTCCAAAGACTTAAAATGGAAAGTTAGTTTCTAAGAAACAGAAAAAGCCTCTGTTTGTTGAAGTTTTGATAGTTTCAGTTTAATTCTAAAGGTGTTTGACGTTTCTGCAGATCTGAAGAAACCAAAGAAGAAGAAGCAGGTTGAGGCAGAGCGAACAGAGGAGGAGGAGGAGGAGCTGGAGAGACAGAAGGTCAGTGATGAAAACAGGTCTGGGGTCAGTTCAGCAGACATGATTTAATAAAACGCTCTAAACTGTCCCGTGTGCAGGCGGAGATGGCGCTGCTGATGGAGGATGACGCTGACAACGCCAAACACAAACACTTCAACTATGACAAGATCGTGGAGCAGCAGAACCTGAGCAAGAAGAAGAAGAAGAAGCTGATGAAGAAAGGAGAGCAGCTGCCGGACGACGACCACTTCCAGGTAACGACACGAGAAATTAGAGACAAATGCAACCCTGAGCTGCACCAGACTCACGCCCTGTCTCCGCCCTCCACCAGGTGGACGTCAATGACCCGCGGTTCCAGGCCATGTTCACGTCCCACCTCTTCAACCTGGACCCCTCCCACCCCAGCTACAAACAGACCAAAGCCACGCAGAGCATCCTGGCAGAGAAGCAGCGGCGACGGGAACAGCAGCGGGCGGAGGACGCCACCGCCGCTGCCAGTACTCTAAAGGCCACGCCCACACAGGAACCAGCAACCGGAGGCAAAACGGATGAGACCTCCGTGAAGAAATCCATGGATCCGAGTCTGTCGCTACTTGTCAAGTCAATCAAGAGCAAAACAGAGCAGTTTCAGGCGAGGAAGAAGCAGAAGTTGATGTAGACTCGATGGCGATTGGTCATCACAGCTGTCAATCATTTACTCATCATCAATGACTGATGGAAATAGATTAATCAGACGATGAAAACTACCTGAAGTGACAGACACCAGCTTTGGGAAACTGTTAATGATGAAATTGACTCCTGTTTGCGAACAGAGGGGGCGGAGCCTATTAGCTGTACTGAAACCAGCCACCAGGGGGCGACACAGTGGACTCACCTGGAGGTTCTTTATCTTTTTGTGAATAAGTTTGTATGAAAAACACATCCTGCTGAGTCAGATTAGAGTTTTATTTCATTAGAAAAAGCAGCTTCATTCAGACACATTTATCAGATTAAAGATGAAACTCCAGATGTTTACAGATGAACATGTCATGACGTTATTCCACATCTACTGCAGCAGTTGAATTAAAGGTCAGAGGTTACATCAGTTCATTAAAGGCATCCCAAGATAATTCAACAACGATCCAGCAGGAAAATATGGATTATTCCAGATTATTCATCTGTGTTGAACCTCAAACGACACAAAGGTCAAACATTTGCAGTCAAAGCTGCTTCGACGCCTGAGTTTGACGTGTTTTTAGAAAAAGATGATGGAACCAGGAACAGGTCAACTTTTCAAACTTTACTCAATGGCTGGATAAAAATGTTTTAATGAGTATTTTCATATCAGACAATAATTATAGTTGTTTCATCCATTAAATCAGTCAAGCAGAGCGTTCTTCTACTATTTATCACAGTCATCATGAATGTGGGCCACAGCGCCACCTTCTGGCCACACTACATACCAAACACGCCCATTTCAGGGTTTTGGAAACGTGTAGAGTAAAACTAAGCTCCTCCCTGAGTTATTAATCCAATTACAGCTCAGTTTCTGAATTATACGACAAATGACCTAAAAAACCACTGATCAGACAATGTGTCTTCAAGGTGAAAACTGAGAATTTGGAAAAAGCTGCTGCGATACTTCCAGTCTAGAGGAAAATATTCATGACAAATTAAAGAAACACTGATGTGCTCTGAAAAGAATTATATTTAAGATTTTACTCAGATTTAGAAACAATGGTATGAATGAGCAGTTGAAGTTGTAATCAAGTGGAATTAATCTTGAAAAGTCACATCTGATTAATTTCACAGTAAAAGGCACTGAATCACCTGTTTAACATCGACAATAACTCACAACAGCAGCTTTACATTAGTATCAATTTATGGTAAATCCATAAAAAAACTAAACTAATCTGCAAGTATTTCCTCAGTAAATCAGACCTGGTCCAGGTGATCAAACCAACTAAACCCTTAAAGACCCAGATCTAGTTTTAGGGTGACTTTATATGATTTCTTGCCATATATTATAATATTTTCCTCTGTTTTTTGCATTTGTCAGTGTAAATTATGCATTTTTTATATTGAATTCACTGATAATGCAGATCACAGGTGTCAAACATGTGGCCTGGGGGCCAAATCTGGCCCGCCAAAGGGTCCAGTTTGGCCCTTGGGATGAATTGGTAAAATGCAAAACTAGATGCATTAAGATATGAACAGTCATTTTAGTTCAGGTTCCACATTCAGACCAATTCAATCTCAAGTGGGTCAGAAAAGTAAAATACTATTTTAACACAACTCCAAATGTTTGTCTTTGTAAATCCAAATAATTTCATGTATTAACACAAAGTATAATTTCACAAAAAATGTAAATATGAACAAATATAAATGTCTTAAGAAAAGAGCAATTTTTAAACAATATCTTCCTGTTAAATGTTTTGTGTATTTGTAGATCTACTGTGCAAGTTATAATGAACATGTGGAAATGATAAACCGAAGCATAATATTGTTAAAATTACACTTATTTTTCAGTTCAATTCATTCGCATTGTTTGAAAGGATAATTTGTAGATGTAAACATTTTCATGGTTTAATTTTTTGTCCCACTCTAAAACACAGAAAAGTTTGGAGTTGACATTATTTATATTTTATATATTATTTCACTAGTCCGGCCCACTTCAGACCAAATTTTGTTGAATGTGGCCCCTGAACTAAAATGAGTTTGACAGCCCAGATGTAGGTGTTCAGTAAATTCAAAGATTATATCCAAACTGAAGAAAGTGACAGTAAAATATTGACTGAACATAAAAAACAAACATCTGCAACTTTATTTTCTCATTTACCATTTTCTTTGTTTTTGATCATTTTATTTAAGTTGCTTATTTTCTTTTTCTGTATTTTGTTGCTAATTTTCTTATTCTTCAGTCTTGTAGAGTTTGTGGCTTATTATTTCCATGTTTTGATAGGATTAGTGGATCAACAGTTCAGATCTGTAGATGCTTTTGGTCACCAGCTGTTCTTTAGGTCCTTGAGGGTTAAACTGGTCCTGTTTTACTGTTACAGCAGTTCAGCTTCAGAATAAAGAGAAGACGCTTAAGAAAACAACAAAAGAGGAATAAAACTATAGTTCACTTTGCTAGATGTTTAATAATTATATGGAATTAAATCTTCAGTCAGAACATAGTCTGAATGTCACCGTCTGAACACTAGAACTCACAGACCTACAGGAATCTGAACGCATGTCGCTATGGTAACCTGTATCACGGTATCAACACCTTAGCGTCTGCTTCCTCCCACATGACGATGATTTAACATCTTCAGAGTACAGTGAATTGGGCTTCTGCTCCCAACAACTTGCCCAGAACCAGAACACATCTACTCAGTGGAAGCGTCATGGTTCATCCACTTATTTTACAGGGAAAGTGGGATGTAATGGGTTAAGATTGAAATCACACTCAGTATAGGGTTTTTTGTTTTTTGATCTGTAAAGGTCGAGTTTTGATTTTAGGTTTTGTTCGTCCTGTTACTGTTTTCCGTTGTGGATCAGCCCTCCGATCCGGGTTCCTCTCATGGACCCGGGTACTCAAACACAGCGGCGGCGCCCATTCCAGTCCCGATGCACATGGACACGACACCGTATGCCCTGCAGACAGAACCGGGTCACAGATTTTCAGTTAGTGGGTTCCAACCTACATCAGGGTCTTTTAAAATTCCACACTTTTTAAGATTTTAAAAGGGTGTTTTCCAGACCTTGACAAGGCTGGAAGTCTTAATACAGTGCAGACAAAAAAAGTAATTTTTTAAGATAAGAAATGCATGAGGAGGGCATCTAAACAAACTGGATATGATTTTACTAACCAGTCAGTACTGGAATGATTCGAGTAAAATTTGAGTGATATTCATGCACTTTTGTGATTTTTTTTTAAACTCCGTTTTGTTTAACATGTACAAGAAATATGATCCAAAAGAAGAAAGGAAGATGGGGCAGAAATAATCATGCAGTTGCATGAGCACTGTCCATGTCTGAATAGTGTCCAGTTTTGTTCAGTTGCAGATAGTCATTTTCTCCCACGCACTTGTGATTTTCATGGGTTTTTTTTCTAACATTTTTTATTCAAATTTTCTTGATCCATTACAGTGGAAAGGTGAAACACATATACATTGTTGAGTATTCATCTTTACGATGAATCATCATGTCCTTAATGTCCAGTAGTAGAAGAAATGGTGGTGGTCTCCTGTTAGTGCTGCCTAGAATTTGTCCATTTTTCCCACTTGTTTTCAAATTGTGACTCTTGCAGTCTCAGTTTGTGTGTCAGTCTCTCCATAACATACATCTCTTCCACAATGATTTTCATGTTTTGAAAACATTTCAATAAAGCAAAATTTACTGAGACTACTTTATGCATTCATTCATAAAAATTAACTTTTCTATGACACAACAGGTATGAAAGTATAAAAGTCCATAAAGTCAAAGTCTGGAGGAAAAAACAGTCTGGAAAAAGTCTGGAGTTTTTATTTGGATGAAGAACAAGCCCCCTGTACATGTGTGGGATGAAACATGGCGTCTAGACAAACCTGCGTCCGCGGCGTCGCAGCTCGTTGAGCAGCGTCACCACCTGCCGGGCGCCGGTGCAGCCCAGAGGGTGACCTAGGGCGATGGCGCCGCCGTTCGGGTTCACCTTCTCCACTGGGATCCCCAGCTTCTCCACACAGTACACGGCCTGGACAGAGGAGAAACGACAAGATTAAGAAAAACACCAACACATCCAGAAACACAGAGCGTGAAAACAACAGACATCCATGAGCTGGAGCTGGGTGTTACTCCAGTATTTATACAAAGTCCTCCTTTTATTTATCTAAACACGAATATATGAAGGTTTGGGTTTTTTTCTTTATCAGGACCAATGCAATGACATGTAGCAGATGTACAGAGCACCTGATGTTCTGTGTATGTGCAAATCCGAGCCCTGGTTGGACTTACATTCTGTAAAAACATATTTACAGTATAAACAAACAATATAGAATCCTTCCCACATCACACATAAATCCCACAGTTATGAATTATACACAGTTCATCTCTATATGAAATTATGAATTTACATGTTTACACATAATGTTCTAGAAGATTTTGTACAAGTAATTCTCAAATTGGCTTAAAGCCATAATTAAGGAGTGACATAGATATAGATGAAGGAATGTGATGACTATTCGATCCATGAGCCCATTTTTGATGAGAAAACAGCACAAAAACAGCCAAAACATCTTATTTCCAAGATGTTCAGTCCAATAAAATGATGTATTATACAGTCATGACATTTCTTTTTGTTTGTTTTGTTTTTAACACTAGGCCCATAATGTAGTAACTTCTTCCATTATTGTCTCAAAAAAAACTTTCTAATATTACCAAGTTATTACATTATTGGCTTCATTACATTTAAAATGGACAGAATTATTACATTGTGGGCCATTATGAGATTAAAACTGGTCCAAAAATCAAAGCCACAGAGAAGAAGGTTGTAATATAATAACAACATTTATTTTGAGAAAAATAATGGAATATTTTAAGAAGTCACAAAATCATCAGAAAAATCCTAATTTTCTCTGCAACAAAATCTAGGATGTCATGCAGAATTAAACAGTTAAATATTAAAGGAAGCTGCAGGTTTGTCCAATAAAAGACAAACTTGGTGCATTCAACTCAGCTGGGAAATTTAATAATTCTCTCAAAAAGAAATATTCTAACAGTATCAGTGGATTAAAAAGGTAAATGTGAATAATCTGTAACAGGTTCACCTTTTAGACACAACAACAAATCAATCCAAAATAATTTAGATACTTAGTGACTAATTTCAGTTTCTACCAGAACATGGATGTTTGTGCAGGATTGTGTAAACTCACCTGACTGGCAAAGGCCTCGTTGATCTCAAACACGTCAACATCATCAACAGTCAGTCCTGAAAAACAACACGATTTAACAGACGATGGCGTTGATCAGAGGGTTGTACGGTTTTTCAATAGTCATGTCATGTTTAACCTGATTAGTTTAACTTTGGGCACTAGGGGGCAGTAAAACAACTGAAACACAAAGTCTATTTCAAGTGGGAAAAAGAAGAAATAAAAGAAGAAGAAACAGAAGAAGTAGAAATGTGGTGGTTCTGAGATCTGGTTCTGGTCTCACCTGCCTGGTTCAGAGCGGCTGGGATAGCGACAGCTGGTCCGATGCCCATGATGTCTGGAGGGACCCCCACCACCGCGCTGGCCCTCAGGACCCCCAGGACCGGCAGACCCAGAGCCTCCACTGCAGACCGCCGACCAATCAGCACGGCCGCTGCACCATCGCTCACCTGGCTGGAGTTACCTGGAACACACCAGGACCAGGATTATAAGTAGACCAGGATCTGGTTAATATGTAGACTGGGACCTTGTTTTATAGACCAAGTTCATAATGCACAAGGTTTGAAATGTAAAGAAACTCCAGTCCAGACTAGACCCAGGTGAAGGTCTGAACTGGTCTTAGATGGAGCTGTAACTTCATGGTACTGGTCCATGTGGAACTCTATGTTCAGATCCAGGTCCAGGGTCATGGTCAGGTCAAGATCTATGGTCCAGGTCCAGACTGACCTGCGGTGGTGCTCCCATCTGGTTTAAAGGCGGGCCTCAGTCTGCTCAGTCCTTCCAGCGTCGTTCCTGCTCTGATCCCATCATCCTTTGAGACAGTCACCACTCGCTCGTTCCCATCGTCCTCTGTGATCTTCGTGGTGACGGGAACGATCTCTTGGTGGAACAGACCCAGGTCCTGGGCCCGGGCAGCTCTGAAATACCAAGACCAGAACCACGTTTCACAAACAGAGAGCTTCAACACAGTTGGAGTCAGAAGAACTGAAGGCAGTGTGATACTTTTGTTGAGAGCTGACGGCAAAGGCGTCCTGTTTCTCTCTGGAGATCCCGAACCTCTCTGCGACGTTTTCTGAAGTGATTCTGCAAAAAAAGAAAAAACACATCCATAATTGAATTCACACCAGAGCAGAACCTGAATAAGTCCTCGTCTGGTGTTGTGTGCTGTCTGTGGATCCTGCAGATGCTACAGATGTGGGCTGACCCCATGGGGATGATGCAGTCTCTGGCCTTGTCGTTGTCAGTCAGTCTGGAGCTCAGGTCTCCAGGGTTCCCGATGGATTGCAGAGACATGCTTTCAACACTAACACCAAGAAGAAGAGGAAGAAGAAGAAGAACATTCATGAGGAAAGTGATGCTTTTGACTTCTGTTAAAAGCAGAAGATGTTAAAACATTAAAGTAAAACTAACATTAAAATAGTTAAAACCATTTAAACTACAATAAATGGTTGACTGACCCACAGGCGAGGCCGAGGTCGATGGAGCCACTCCGGACAGTGCCTGCACAAAGTCAAACACATGGCATTATGGGTAAAAGTCTTGGTAAACACCTACTTAGTCTGGAGAATAAACATCTGTAACATCGTTTCCCCGGTGACAAAAACACTTTAAACAAATCGGGACGTGGCTCGCTGATTCTTCACACTGAGGTCACATGGTCCAGTGGGTCATGGTGGTCAACACAGTCGACTGCAGCTCAACGAAAATAAATACAATTTAAAAAACAAAAAACAACATGACCAGAGATGAGATCATTTCATCCATTGCTGTTTTTTTAAAATATTTTTTCACTTCTTAGACACATGTACATGTTTGGTTAATGAAATACAAAAAATTATCCTGAAAAACACTGAAGATGATATTAGAATAAAGGGCTTTAACTTAGTAAAATTACATGAGAACAGAAAAAACCTTTTCTAAATTAAAAAAAAAACCAAACAAACAAACAAAAAAAACTTCCTGAGGTTCTGTGACAGTAAAAATACTATTTTTAGTCACATAATATTTCATTATAATCCACTGAACACTTAAGTCTCATTTAAAGACACAGTAGTGGATTTTAATACAAATGTGGACCTTCTTAATCCGCGAAGGGAGGCCAGTGCTATTGTTTTTGGTTTGGTTTGTTTATTAACACTTTAGCAGAAAAACTATTGGTTGAATTCAAACCAAATTTGGTTTATAGATACACCAGTGACCCAGAACAGACCTCATTACATTTTGGGAAAAGTAGGTCAAAGTTACAATTTTCAGGATTTTTTTAACCCCCCTCCTTTACTTATAATGGGCCAAATGTCACATTTCTGTGAAAGAGGTAATTGATATGATACATGCATATAAATGATGACATCAGCTGGATCGATGCCAAAATAAGATACAATACGTGCAAGGGGCGGGGTTTGTTGTGCTGGCACCACTTATTTATTTTTAGACTATTTATCCTGTTAATCCTATTAGTCTGTACATGTTTTATCAGTTTTAGTATATTTTTTATTACTAGTACTTTGGGGAGCTTGTGTTGTTTTAAATGTGATAGACATAAATTTGACCTTTTCCAGAAAATTGTTCAAATGTGGATCAGATGAAACTCTGCCCGATGTGAAACACTGTTCTGTGCCTTCAAGGGTTAAAATGTCCTCAGTAAATAGATAAAAACTACAACAACACATGTCACATGATCTCGAATGCCACGCATCTCACTTCCCTTTGAGGTCAATGTTATTTTATTTTTTTACCTGCAATGTTGAGCAGAGCCTGAAGACCAGACGAACACTGACGGTTGACGGTGTAGACGGGGACGGACTCTGGAAACCCACTGAACAGAGGACACAGTCATGTGACCACAGGGGGGAGGAGAGGGGGAGGAGGAGGAGGGGAGGCGATGAAGACCAGTCTGACCTGAGGAAGTGGGCGACTCGGGCCATGAGTGCTCCGGCTCCCGGCTGCAGAACGTTCCCTGAACGCAGCACAAACACCTGAGACTCAGACTGGGTTCAGTTCATTATCATTTCAGTAGAGAAATAAACAACAAAACAAAACAAGTAAAGAAAACCAGCAGACATATTAAAAAAAAGGTGTAATTCAACATGTTTGTGTAAAAAAAGTCAGAGAGAAACACTAAAACGAACCCATTGAGATATAAACATCTACTGACTGGAAAAAGATTCAAGAGCAGAGTCCATTTTTAGGGTTTTTCTTTCTTCTTTTTTTTTGACAAGTTTGTGAAGAAGAGGCAAAACTTGAACATCCATGTGAAATGTCAGTTAAATGGAAGAAACTTGACAAACATTTTCATCTTCACATTGATCTTCTCTTTACACAAAACCTTTTTTCCTTCACCCTATAACACCAAACGTACCATATTTGATACAGGAGTTTTGAAGCCCTCTTCATGATCAGTGTGATATTTTTTTCTTGAAAAACCTGATGTTTATAATTAGATACATGCAAAACACAGATAATCCACCACAGGGATTACTTCAAGACTGTCCTTAATGAGGAAGGAAGAAGAACTTTGACCATTAAGAAAAGAAATTACCAATTTGTTAGACAAGTTTGTGTTATTATTTTTTGAGCAGACAAAAACATAATATATTTGGGGATTGAGACCCGATGCATCAAATATGATACAAAATTAAAACTCATACGTGAAAGTTGATATTTTAAAAAATAAATTAAAAAAAAAAGTATTTTGGTTGTTCAGAAGGACCAATAAAGGCTCCAGTTTAAAAAAACTGCAATTTTCTGTCAATGATTTAATGGTTCAGGTTTTACGGGGTTAAATATTAAATATATTAAATCATTTCATTCAATGTGTTTTTGTTTGTTTGATGTTAAACAGTCATCGTGTTCTAGATCATCAACTGAAGGCAGAGTTTCCTGAACTCAGGGTCGTGACCCTGTTGGAGTGAAGTACTGAACGAATGATGATCCAGAAAAACTTTCACTCAGACTCCAACCAAAAGTCATTAAATCTGTTTGTTGAAATGTTTTTTTTTTCATAATATTTCTTTTTTTTTTTTTAAGTTGATGCAGATTCTGTTTGTTGATTCTGTATTTGTGAAAGGATTCAGTTTCCTCATCATGACACAAACAGATTAATTAATTAAATTAAAAGTTAAATGTTCACCGTTTATATTATTATTATTATTATTATTATTATTATTATTATTATTATTATTATTAATAGTAATAGCAATAGTAATAGTAATAGTAATAATAATAATAATAATAATAATAATAATAATAATAATAATAATAATAATAATAATAA
>JAQQZY010000001.1:34027811-34037964 GCA_030068375.1 Ostorhinchus rueppellii
ATACATGCTCAGATAGGCTGGTATCGGTATCGACCAGTATCGGTATCGGATCGGAAGTGCAAAACAATATCGGTATCTGATCGGAGGTGTAAAAACCTGGATCGGGACATCCCTAGTTTGCACAATTGAAAGGTTATTTATTTCAATTCAGCTCCTAATAATTTCAACAGTAGGATCAGTTTCTTCACAGTTCATTATGATTAAACATAACCCAGCAACAAAGTCTTCCTGTTATTTCACATAAACATTCACTTACTACTCCACAATCTAATTATTTTCAAGATGTGAAGTAAGCATTGTAATATAAATGGTAATATCATCAACATAAAGTGAGATTTTAGAGTTAAATTAATGTTACCTGACAGATACAAGGATAGGTTGATAGTTTTTCCACTTTTATTCAGTTTTAAGAAATCTAGACTGTGTCATAATGACCCTGTGAGTTTTGGTTTTTATAACTAAAAAGTTCTATAATCAGTTCATGAACCATGAAAAACATGCCCAATCTGTAGATGTAATTCATTTCTCAAGGCACTGGATGCCAGATGTTTCCTGTTTTCCTAAAATGTTCCAGCCAGCCTCCCAGTTTATAAATCACACCTTGAAAAGCTGAAAACTGGATCCCGATTTGACTGCAAAACAGGTGTGATTTCACAGATGCTGTTGGCAAATTCAACGGACGAAAGTGGAAACATCCTCTCAGGTTTATTCAACCAGTTAAGTTGATGAAAAAGAAATAAAGTACAAATACCTCCAAGTTGTACTTTAGTTCAGTTATACAGTTGAAGTACACCGAGTACTTTAACTGAATACTGGGTTTAGAGCTTTTATTGTGAAGCAAATCTACTGAGGTTAAATAAATGTATGCATTTTTAATGATTGTGTTGGTCAACTTAAAACAGAACTTTACAAATGAAAGACTGGTTTGTTGTAAATACAAGATTGTGAAAACACATTATTACACAGACTACACATCCATTAGTGACATTATTATGAATTCAGAGTCGCTGTAGATGTTTCTGTAGCTTCTACTTCCAGACTTAGTGTTTATCACCTCCTTTAACAAGTACAAAATGTGTCAAAATGTAATGTCTTGTCATAATGAAACCATAGATGCAGCTCTTTCATACTAATCGAATGCCACTTAATCATCGTCATGATAAATGATGACTTTATGTTGTAAATTGTTAATATCTTATGTGTAACTAATAGCAAAACCAAGAGGCAGGGCTTTGTCTTTCTAGACATAAGAGTCAACGACAAAAAGGACAAGTTGTTGCAGCTTCATCCAGTAGAGGTCAGTAAATCCGAGGCATCAGCAACGGTTGCATCGTAAATGTGTTCATGAAGCTCTTTGACCTATGGAAAGCCAGAACCAAAATTGTGTTTTATGGGGCAAAAAAATCCTTGACCTTTGTTCTTTGGCCACCAAATACCTCTAATTTCATCTTTAGGTCCAAGAGAAAATTTGTTCTAAATTCAAGAAAAAACATAACTCATGATACTTCACGTGAGAAATGAGGTGACACACTGACCTTGACCTTAGACCTGTGCCCATAAAATTCTTCTCAGTTCATGAAGTGAATGTTTGGGCCAAATTTCTTATTTTCTGGCCGACTGTTCTGGAGATATCACACTTTAAATGTTAACAGAACCAAGACGGTGCGCGGCAGTGTAGTGGGTTTGCACTTCCACCTCAGAGATAGAATGTTCTGGGCTAAATTTACTGCACTGATTTCCTCAGGCTTATAGAATTTTAAAAAAAAGTACATGTAGCTTAATTCTTATTGTTCACGGCAATGATGACGATCTGGATAGTCTTCAGTGGCATCTTACTGCTACTGATGTACTGAGTGCTATGTGCTAATGCTAGTGCTAGCTGTTGTGTGTATTAGGTCTAGATCCAGGAAGTCAAACCCATTTTAGTTCCACATTCAGCCCAATATGATCTGAAATGGGTTGGAACAATAAAATAATAACATCATAACTTATAAGTGATGACAACTCCAAACTTTTCTCTGTGTTTAAGAGTGAAAAAAGTAAAATGGCATTATGAACATGTTTACATCTGCAAACTATCCTTAAAAGATTTGAATAACATGAACTATTTTAACACTTTTATATCTCAGTTTATCATTTACATGAACATTATATACATAAATTACAGATCTCAGTGGCTCTACAAATACACAAAACATTTTGTAACAGGCAGAACCTTGTTGAATTACACTCCTCTCAAAACATTTCAGGTTGTTCAGATTTCTTCAGGTAATTCACATGTTTTGTGAAAGGACAGTTTACAGTGCCATGTAATTCTACTTTTTTACACTAAGACAAAGAGAAAACTGTTATATTTTAATAGTGTTTTAGTGGTCTAACCCAGTTGTGATGATATTGGTGGGTATGTGGCCCCTGAACTGAAATCAGTTTGACCCTTATTCATCTGACAGGCCAGACTGGACCCTTTCCCGGGCCGGTTTTGGCCCACTGGGTGCATGTTTAACATCCCTTGTCTAGAGGTGGAATTTTATTATGGGAATAAGAAAAGAAGTTAACCATAACCCACTAATGCACCTTCTTAAAAATCCTACATTTCCCATGATGCCTCTCAGACGTCCAGTTTGTAATGGAGGTGTAATGTACTCAGTGATTTCTGCCGTGTATAGAAACACGTACAGTTCCTTTGAATATGAGCCTGACCCATGTGACCCGTGTTACCTGTGTTGTTGTCAAAGAACTGGATGTGGCGGTCCTCCTGGGCTGTGATGGTGATTGGCAGCGTGGGGTGACTCAACACTTTGTTGATCTTACAGGGAGCATCTGTGGAGGCGGAGACAACATGATGAAACGCAGACAGAGGCATGATGGGAAATGATACTAATGTGTGGGAAAGACACTGAACCTGGTTCTGGTTCTGATAGAGGGTTAATACAGTTAACAAACATTGAGGCTCAGACTTAGATCCTTTTCACACGACATCAGACAACTTCCATTTTAGCACCAAGCAGGATATCCTGACTTCCGCTATCTTAGTGAGCGGCATTTACAGATGGATTTCACACAGTCCCTCCTCCAGCTACACAAGTTTCATTTGGGAGATGTGCACAGACCAGAAGAAAAACTACCTGCCACTCCAGCCTCCAAACTTGACAAGGGTTAAAAGTTCTTCATAGGACATTACCTGTTTGATTATGAAGGTGAGTGTTTTGTGTTCTTGCCTCTGACGTTAGCGGAAATACTGGGATAATAATGATAACTTAACATACAGGTGATTTAATCATCTATTAATTAACTGTTTCTCAATTAAGTTGCTATGGCAGCTTTATAAACATTAAACAGTTGCTATATCCACTATTCAGTTTAACAGCTGTTAGCTACCGATTCAAGCCTGAAATTTAGTTTACCATCGTTTAGCCTAATGTTGAGCCCTTTCACAGTGAGAGCATGCTGCCATAGGTGTGAGGAGAAACCAGGAGCCTCATCACCTCCAGGTTTTGCAAATAAAATTGTATGGTTCTGTTTTCTCTTTTTTTGTGTTATACGGTGGTTCCAGACTTTGCAGTATCCCATGAAGTTCCACTGTAGGTTCAGTGTGTTTCCCAGTGTCATGTCAGTATTTTAGGAGCCTCGACCAATAAAATAACTGGATTATCCTATTATTCCAGTGGTCATGTAAACACCAGGGCCTGGGGTGGGTCTTTCATCAGATTATTGCAGTTATCAGCTCAGTTCAAATAACTTCATGTATGTAGGGGTAATTACAGCACACTGATTATTATTATTATGATTATTATTATGATTATTATTATTATTATTATCATCATTATTATGCTATGTACTCAGCACCACTTAGTGTAAAAAAAGTTCCTTAAACCGGTTCCATCCATTCATATTCTGTCTACACCTGAAGTTGCTGCTGCCGGTTAGCGTGCATATCTTTAAATTACTTTCCCACATAAAGCAGCTATGTAGCAGCATCAATTGCTAATGATACCAAGAAAAATGAAGGTGATAAATACTATGAAAAGAAAAATATTATAGTCTCAATCTTAAAATACAAAAATACACTGTGTTTCCTTGAACGTTTTCTTAGGTTCCTGTATCTTCAGTTGAAAAGGCTCAAAGCGGATGTAGCAACAGCCTGCTTCGCTTCAAAATGGAAGTTGTCTGACGTCACTGTGAAAAGGCTCTATTGGCTGGGGGGCGGACCTGGAGGACCTGCTGACTCCAGTTTCAGGACGAGCTGCTGCGTCTCCATGTTGAAGAGTCCGATGTGTCCGGTGGTGAAAGACGTCACCATGTGGGCTGGTTCGCTGCTGACCAAGTCCACCGAGGTCGGAATGCCGAGCTCTGACAGGAAACAGGGGAAACGATCAGAACACCGCACTGGGACAGACAACGGTGACTTCTATTTATGAATTTATTTATCAGGGATGGTGCAGTTAAACATACTGGACATATACAGTCGCAGAAAAATATTACTAGAACATCTAAAGTCATCAGAAACAATGGTTATGCAATCAAGTACTAACTCCTGTGTGTATCATGTGACTAAAACAGACAGAAAAGACAATATGGAATGTCTAAAAGCACTGTTTTTATCAGTACAATGCCATAGATATTGATGTAAGAATTAAAGTGATTTTGGTTTTATCAAGAAAACATGGAAAATGGATAGACATCAGCTCTGAAATTAAACTATTATGAGCTATTTTTGTTGTTATTATATTTGTCCAAACAAATGGACCTTTAGTTGTACCAGGCATTAAAATGAACAAAAAACTGAAGAAAACAAGGGTGGTCTAATTATTTTTACCCGACTGTAGAACATCTGATGTTCTGCATGTTTAACATTGACCTTTTTTGGAACGTCCATCCCTGATTGGACTTTTCAACAGAGAAACACTTTAACAGGATAAACAACGATAAAATAGAAATTGTGTAAACAACAGCAACAAAAACCATAACAGACTATTCATATTCACAGCCTCAAAGAAAAGAAGAAAAACAAAACTGACAAATGGAGGCCATTTGATGTTTTCATTTGCTGCCTTCGTGTTATTTTATTTATTTATTTTTTTATAGAACAGCCTTAGATAACGGTTAACTTTGTCATTTTTTTTAATTTTTCAGTCTAGTTTCTTCATATACAACAGAAAACAGGAAATGCATGCCTGTAAAAACATGCTAAAATCAGAACTAAACGTCTTCCACAGACTGAAGATACACTGCTTGGTTCTTTATAACTTCTACATTTGTGCTCTGCTCTTTTTTATATTCTCACCTCCTCTCTCATTGAAAACAGCGAGCGACGGTGAGGTGTCGGCGGCATTCCACAGCCGGACTGTCCCGTCAGCCGAACAGGACAGGAGGCGGTGGTGGGCAGAGCTGTAGACCAGCCCCCACACCGAGTCTGTGTGACCGCAGAGAGCCCCCCGCAGGACTGAGGGCTCTGCAGGAGGATGGAAAGAACAGGAGGGTGAAGAAGACTACAACTCAGACCATGTGACCGCGGGGCTGAGGTCAAAGTTCAGCGTACCGTAGGAGTCATAGGGGTCGATATTTGGATTGGGGGTGTTCCAGCTCTGGATGGTGCCATCCACACCCCCACTGAAGCACTGTTCACCGGACGAGCTCATGGTGACGCAGAGGGCGGCGCCGCTACACAGGATGCAAAAGAAAACAATGATGTGTTCAAGAGCTGTGCGTAAATTTGAATGTTTATCAGTTCAGACTATGTTCTATTACAGGGGTGTCAAACTCATTTTAGTTCAAGGGCCACATTCAGCTAGATTTGATCTGCAGTGGGTAGCTGGGGTAGAGCAATGACCAAAGGGTTGGAGGTTCGAATCCTGGCTCCAGCTCTCCACGTGTCGAAGTGTCCTTGAGCACGACACTGAACCCTAAATCGCTCCCAGTAGGGTCTGGGGCAGCGCCTTGCATGGCAGCAGCCGCCTACTGGTGTGTGAATGGGTGAATGTGAGGCTTTGTAAAGTGCTTTCGGCACCATGAAGGTGTAGAAATGCACTATATAAGTGCAGTGGCCCGAAGTAAAATAATAACATAATAAAACATAAATAATGTCAACTCCAAACTTTTCTCTATGTTTTTGAGTGAAAAAAGTAAAATTACCTTACAAAAAGGTTTACATTTACAAACTATCCTTTCAAACAATGTGAATAACATGAACAAACTGAAAACATGTATAATTTTAACAATTTATGTCTCAGTTTATCATCTACACATGTACATTATAACATACAGATCACAGTGGATCTACAAATACACAAAGCAATTAACAAGTAGAATCTTGTTAAAATTGTACCTACTTCTCTTAAGACATTTCAGGTTGTTCATATTTGTTCAGGTTATTCACATTTTTTAATAAAATTGGACTTTGTAAATGTAAATATTTTTCATGTATTTACACTAAAACAAAGAAAAAAAATTGGAGTTGTCATTATTTATATGTTATTATGTTAGTATTTTACTGGTCCTGCCCACTGGACATTGAATTGGTCTGAATGTAGAACCTGAACTAAAAGAATTGTTACTATTTGTAAAGTGTCATGAAACAACTTCGTTATGATTTGGCGCAATATAAATACATTTGATTTGATTTGATCTCTTCAGTGTAATTTTTGCATTTCACAAATTCATCCCAAGGGCCAAACTGGACCCTTTGGTGGGCCAGATTTGGCCCCGGGCCACATGTTTGACACCTGTGTTCTATTACATCTGATCCTATAAAAACAAAAATCTAAAAAAATACATGAGGTTTTTTGGTTTGTAGTGAATAAAGAGGTTGTGTGGTGTTGTCAGAGGGGGGCGCTCTAGGATACGTTACACATGGAAGAAAACATTGTTGACAAAAGAAGAAGAATCCCATCACCTTCAAACAAACAAATCTGGGAAAACATGTTTTCAGATACTTTCACAAAAAAACCAAAAAGCTCCTTCCCTGAACATTAGGAATCACAACATTCTTGTCAGATATTGATGTTACTTTTAGTTTATTTTGTTTTGGTTGTTATTTATTCCCTCAACACAGAAGTATTCCTATTTTACAGTGTTTTAGTTTAGACCAGTAGAAACACAACGAGGCTTTCTCAGTCTTAACAAAAGTAAATCAGGCTCCAGATACACAGGATGCATTTACAGGATGAAAAAGTACATTATTATTGTCTGTAAACCAGCCTCACCTGTGGGCTCTGAAGGTGTAGATCGGCTCCACATCTAAAGCAGCACATCTGGAAGAACCAAGCACAGACCACAGTGGATTATATCCCACACAACCTTTAATAAGCAGCATATTGTGCATTTAGACTTTAGATCCTGAGCATTAATGGTTTATAGCATACTGTATGACTTCTGATGCGTTATTTTTCACAAAAATCTATTTTTTTAATTCAATAATTACATTTAAGTTACTGCATTTTGACACGATTAAACCCAGCTGTTCTCCTTGTTCTTCTTGTGTAATGTTGATATTTCGTTCTGCTTTATAGTTTAACTTGTTTAATTTATTTGATTTTAATGTTTTTTATGCTTTTATCAATTTGTATTATGTTTTTAGTGTTCTGTACAGCACGTTGGTCCACTGTGGTTGTTTTAAAGGGCTTTATAAATAAAGTTGGATTGGATTATATTAAGTAGCACTAATCAGGACTAAGATCTTTCAGTTATTGATTCTTTAGCTTTGTCTTTCTTTCTTTCTTCTAATTGTCTCCTATTTTCCAAGTTACAGAGCTTAGAACTGAAGAACCACAAGGACAACATCCAAACATTTCCTTTTTTAGTTTGTAAATAAAATACAACCTGAACTGCATCAGGATACAATTAAACCGGTTAGAAGTCCAATTAACTTCCATCAGTATCTAATTTTTCTAACAAAGTATAGCATGAATATTTTAACAAAAGTTTTATTGTGGAATCTGTAATGTATTAAAGACAGGCTCCACATCTAAAGCAGCACAAAAAGGCAACTGGATCCTGTGGAAATAAAGGAGTTAAAGTTAAACGTTTTCTCAGCAGACATGAGGACATAGTTTCGGTGTTGTTTTAATACTGTTTACTCCAAATCACAGCTTTAATTGTCTTGTTTTTGTTTCATATCAGTTGTTTTTCATGATAAATTCTCTCATCTTGAAAAAGCTGACCCATAGCTACTTGAAAACGAGCTTTACCACTGAGTCCATTTACATGACCATAAAAATCCGATATCTGTTAGTAATCAGATAATAATAATAATCAGATCTGATGCTTTTACATGCACTTTAAAAATACGATAATCGGTGAACCCTGGTTTAGACGTTTCAGGCCATTATTGGATTTCTTAGTTCGTACATATATAGTGACGACAGTGTACAGATGCGCAGAGTGACTGTAGAATCAAACTTCCTGTTTCTGTCTTCATCTTATGTTTGACTACATCACGTCCCTTTTCTAAAATGTAATTATTTTTGCATATGTGCAGATGTAAAACCATGAAATAAATCAGATTAAAAGGTATGCATGAATGCAGATAGAGTATTGGGGAGAAACTCGGGTGTGTTTATCTGATGTCTCATCATCAGATTACTGCTGTTATCTGATAAAAACTGATCAGATTATTATTGCCTGGCCTGAACTTCTATATTCACTTTTCTGTTTGTTTGTTTGTTTGTTTGTTTGTTTGGATTCTCTCCTCTCCTATGGGGTAGATAATAATTTTTCCTCACATCCAATGTTCATGTTATATAGTTCTTATATGTATATGTAAGGAAATAAGGGAAGATAAATGGATAATGACAAGTTTCTCTTTGTGTGGGTGTGTACGTGTGTGCCTGTGGGTGAGTGTGTGTCTAAACATAGGTATACATACGTGTGTACACATAGAGGTTTATATATATGTGTGTGCGTGTACATTGTTTATTTTTTAATTACATTTTTTTCTCTCTCTCTCCTTTTTTTTTCATTTAAAAAAAAATTTAAATAGGCCATCTCTTTTTGGTACTTCATTTTCTGTACATTATTAACATCGAAGCCTGAAATGTTAACTACTCATTGTCCAAAAATTATGATTTGAAAAAACAAACAAACAAAACAGATCAGATTATACTGTTTGAATGAACATTAATAATCTGAAAACGTCACAAATCAGATAATGGACTCAGATAATTGTGTAAGTATAAGTGCTGCTGCACAGATGGAAGTGACAATGAATTTATACAGAAAATAAGCAAAGATCTTTGAGCGTTCTGTTATTCCATTTTTTCTGCTGTTCTTATTAAATGAATAAATCCTCAGTAAATGGAACTGAAGTCAAATCAAAGCGGTTTCCAGGTGTTTCATTTGAGCTCAGTGTCTGTTTAAACTGACTTTTTGGCAGGCGCCGTCTTCTGCAGGTTCCACAGTTTGAGGGTGTGGTCTTCGGATGCTGTGACCAGGACGGGCTCCACTGGGTGGAACGCCAGGCTCCGGACCGAGTCAAAGTGGCTCCGAAGGGTGAACTTTGGGTTCCAGGTTTTCCTCAGAGCATCCTTGTTGTTGGTGATCTGAGGAGGAAACATTAACAGTTAATTCTGTAGATCTGATTTTTAACTTACAAGATTAAAAGACGAGCATCACTTTGGGTTCTGTTTCTGTCTGAAGATGATGATGATGATGATGATGATGATGTAACCAGGATTCAAGGTGGAATGTGATCATTTTAATATGTTGTTTGGGGAATATTGAGATTTTAATATAAAATACAGCATTTGGATATGCTGTTTATTCTAAACAATCAAACTAATAATATATAATGGTAATAAAAAGCCATAAATCTTTGGTGAATATTGTTTTTACTTGACAGAGACATAACTAGAATTTGCAAGTTCTGCTTCTTAGTCTCATTACCTTTCACAATAAAAGCCCTAAATATATAAACCCCGTGACAAAAGGAACATTAAATGTTAATGTTAAACTACATATAATATCATTGATAATAGACCAAAACAGATCATATTTATCTACACCCACTTTTATTAGTCTTTGCTTCATTACCTCCGCCAAGGAGGTTATGTTTTTGCAGGCGTTTATCTGTTTATTTGTTTGTTTATCTGTTTGTCTGTCTGTGTACAAAATAACTCAAAAAGTTATGGACGGATTTCAATGAAATTTTCAGGATAGC
>JAQQZY010000001.1:34059378-34073290 GCA_030068375.1 Ostorhinchus rueppellii
TCTATCTATCTATCTATCTATCTATCTATCTATCTATCTATCTATCTATCTATCTATCTATCTATCTATATCTATATATATGATATTATACATACATGTTTAAATCTCTAAAGCAGATCAGTTGTTAAATATTGTAGACCAGCGCAGTCCTCAGAGTTTACACTGATTTACTTTTATCCTGGATTTATTACAGTAGAATGATAAAGATGCTAAACAACCTTCACCGTTAATGAACATGTTTCTGTTGATGCATTTTTCCTGAACACATAGATGTGTGTGTGTGTGTGTGTGTGTGTGTGTGTGTGTGTGTGTTTGGTCTTTTCCTTGTGTGTATTCATGCACCTGACCATGTGGGGTCCTGACTGATGCGTGTGCGTTCTGTCATGCGTGTTCACTCACTGTCTGAGCAGCTGGCGTCCCTGTTTCCAGCTGAGCTGATGGCTGCTGTTCGGAGGACTGGGCAGCTCTGTGTCGTTCCCCTCGTCTGATAAAACACAGACACACGTTACAGAACACTTTACATCCCAGTTCCCCTGTCCAATCGACCACATGGAGGCGCCGTGACCACATGAGGCATCTGGACAGAAGAATGTGTACTACAACATAATACATGTCATTAAGTATGAAAACTTCCTGCAGTTATTAAAACATCTGATTCAAATGTCACATTTCAGCTCTTTTAATCTGTTCCTTCCACCTAATTAGTGTTATTTTTTTTCTATTTACCAAGAAAACATATAATAAACAAACCACAGGGACAAAACTAATCACTGAGCTCGTTTACATGACCATAAACATCCAGTACTTGTTAAGAATCAGATAATTGTTGTAATCAGATCTGCTGCATTTCTATCCACTCTTCTCTTTCATTCTATTATAATTGATTATTATTTATGTTTTATTGATTATGTTTTAATTGTAACTGCGTGTTTGTAACCTGTCTCTTTTCCATTTTTGTAAAGCACTATGACTTGTCCTGTGTATAAATTGCACTATACAAATACATTTTCCTTCCCTTGCCTCAGAAATATGAAAATCAATAATCTTAGAAATTCAATTTGCAAAATTTGAAACAAGTTCGACCATCACTTAACACCAAAGCTGCTCAGCTGTTCTTATACGCTATGACCTTCTCACACATTGAGTATTGTTTCATAAACTGGTACTAACTGACATGACTGCACTTAAAAGCATCGAATCTCTCTTTAAGTTATAAAAACTTCTGTTATTGTCATTTCATCACTGTGATATCCTAGAGAAACAAACTTCTAAGTTTTGAGAATGTAAAAATACAGTATGCTTGTTTTTGTTATATAAAGTGCTACATAACCTTGCCCTTCCCCCACTGCATGGATTCTCCCAAAGACTTGAAAGCAGAGGTAGAACACAGGCCTCTGTAAAAGGAACTGTGTGGTAACATTCAGACGCACCACTTTTAGACAAAACATGCTGTCAGTCGTAGGAGGGAAACTGGAATAACCTGCCCCTTCCAATAAGAGGGTGTCCAACATACGACACTTTTAAAATGCACTTAAAACTGGCTCCTAGAAAACCACAGATGTACTCACTTAATTTGACATTGAGAAATCAGATTAAGACACCTGGAAATCTCCTCAATACTCAGATGTCTTTGTGCACGTATATGTTATCAGATTTATTTCATTGTTTTACATCTGAGCACGTGGAAAAATTATCGAAAACAAAGGTACCGTAGTCAACTGTTGTGAAAATGTGCAAATCTATTGTGAAACCACACTTCACTTGTGGAAAATGAGTTTTGGTGTTGAAATAGGTTTAATAAAGTCTTAGCTTCACAAAAATAATGCATTTTCTTGATAATTTTGTTCATTTTCTAGACTAATTTGCTCATTGTCTTGAATTTGGTTCTAGTTTTCCTTGATCATTTTGTTTATTTCCCAAATGTTTTTGTTGATTTTGTAGATGATTTTATTTGTTTTGTTATTTTGTTTGTGTTTGTTCATTTTCTGGATTATTTTGTTCATTTTTACAATCATTTTTTCAAATTTTTTGCTATTTTTTTTATTCATTATAATTGTGCTCATTTTTTTGCTCACTATCATGATAATTTTGGTCATTTTTGATTTAGGTTTACCAAAGTCTTAGCTTCACAAATGCACTGGGATATATGAATAAAATAATAGGTAAGTGTAGAAAACATGTCTAAAATGACATACTGTAATACTGTTTTCTGATCCTGAATGTTGTCTGCTATTTCATTTTCACCAAATGTCTCTAATGTGAGATGAATGAGGCTGAATAATGACTTCATATTGCTGATCAACATTCATCAGATGTGTGGATATAATATTTCCAATACTTCCGCTGGGTATGTTGATGTTTTTTTTTTTTTTTCTTGATGTCATGCAATTAAACAAATGTTGTCCATCACACAGAGTTGGACGTCTCATTTTGGACAGGTCTATTTCTGTCCTGTCTCTACTTCTACACAAAAAACTGGAATAGGGCGGGCCTTAGTGATTCCAGAGAGCCTATTGGTTAATAAAAGTTGACAGATGAGGGATTCAACCTGCATTGTTGCAAAAGTTGGTGGACAATGGACTGAACCTACTCCATACAGTAAGAGAAGAGGATATGTGTGTATTGATCAGTGATTGGCTCTAACTGTCAGCTGTCAATCACATGGGAGATTGATGTCAGTGTCTCACAGAAAGATGAGATTTTAACCACTTTCCTATAGTGGAAAATAACTGAAATATTAATAAAAACATGGTGAAACTGTGGTGAAAACGTGCCGCCGGTGTGTGGCATTGATTTGTTAACCCCTACCTGTCTGGAAAAAAAAAGGGTCAGGGGAAGGATGCATGTAAATATAGGAAAAGGAATCAAGGGATTTATGGGCTGTAACAGGGTCTTACCTGAGTCATAACTCGGAGGTTTAATTTCTCCCTGATTCAGTTCCGTTCCATATTTCAGTTTGTGATATTTGGCTCTGAAAGTGAACACAGACACACAACTATTACCATAAAATCTGAATAATTCATATTATTATTTAACCAGTAAGACCTCACGCACAGCTTATAATGCATTTATATTATGAACTTATATTCCATTACTTCCTGTAATAAGATAAACAAATAAAAGTCTGCTCTCAGAAACTAAAACGACAATTATGTAAATGAATTTCACAAAAACATGAATAGCCATTTCTGAAGACTTAATGCAAACAAAAAATGCATCATCTGATATAAAGAGAATCAGACAATGGTGGTGGAAGAAGTATTTACATCAGTTATTTTAGTAAAAGTACTAAAATCACACTATGAAGAGTTAAGCTTTTACAGCAAAACCTACTCAGTGTTACTGTGAATGAAAATCAGTGTTTTATTACCATATCTGATGCTTTTACTGCTGTGTGCCTTTTAGGTTGAGCTCAGCTGATGGATTTGATCGTCCTGAAGACATTGACAGCACTGAATTTATGAAAATATGAGAAGTTGGACCCCTAAACGATCAACCAATCAGAGCCTGTGGCAGCTGTGAGGTCATGCCGCTGCCTTCGCCAACACATATTCCTTTAAAATCCGCTGCCAGTGAAGCATTTACTGATTGATAAAGGCGATCAGCCACTCGCTGTGAAACTGATCGTCGACCTCAGACAGCAGCTGATCCTCTTAACCAGTTATTTGTCACACATCGCATAATCTGGCAGTGGTGTGAGGGTTTGATTGGCAGCTCTGGAGGCAGATTACTGGTGTGTTCAGAGGCTGTGGGAACTTTAGAGCCTCCATTAACATATCAATACCATAATGTCTGTGTAGGTTCTCATTTGCTCAGGTCATCCTTCTTAGTAGTTCTCAGTTCAACTGAACTGGTTTAAAATGGATAACTATAATGTATGGCGGAATTACACTTGGGAGAACTTCAATGTCGGCGCAGTAATATCATCACTCCTGGAAAATCCTCTCCCCAAGAGTGATGATATTACTGCACCAACATTGAAGTTCTCCCAAGTGTAATTTTCCACTTAGAAAATCACTACGTTTTATTTTGTGCAACCATACTTGGGTCATGTAACTACTCACGCAACCCTATTTAAATAGGGAAAACGTGGAAGTGCTTGGCTGCTTCTAGATTCTGTTTGGTCACAGAAGAAATAATGAGCTATGCTAAGTGCTAACAAAGTACTGCCACGTACCAGGGTGATTGAGTGCACACACAGAAATGAGAGAGGTACGTATCAACTTGTCAAAAGATCAGGGAAGAACATAGTTCAGTATGGAAGACTGGTGGCATGTTCCTTTAAGAACGGTCTGTGCTTAGAAATGAGATCATACATGTATGAATTGAGATTACGATCTTTTAACGATTATTCGTGCAGCCCTAATTGACATGACGCTACATTTGTTGTAACCTGACTAACAGAACCCCAAGATTAATAATAATAATAATAATAATAATAATAATAATAATAATGGATTAGATTTTTATAGCGCTTTTCAAGTCACCCAAAGCGCTTTACATTGTTGATCCATGATTCATTCACTCTCACATTCGCCCTCTGGTGGTGGTAAACTACATTTGTAGCCACAGCTGCCCTGGGGCAGACTGACGGAAGCGTAGCTGCCATTTCGCGCCATTTTTGCGTCTTCTTGTGTTCAGTAGCACCACCAAGTGGACTGGAGTCACTCCACTGTCATTCACTTAGAACAGGGGTGTCAAACTCCTTTTAGTTCAGGGCCACATTCAACAAAATTTGGTCTGAAGTGGGCCGAACCAGTAAAATAATAACATAATAATATCTAAATAAAGTCAACTCTTTTCTGTCAACTTTTCTCTGTTTTAGAGCAAAAAATGTAAAATTACATTACGAAAATGTTTACATATACCAACTATAATTTCAAACTATGTAAATAACATGAACTGAACAAGTAAGTGTAATTTTAACATTATTCTGCCTCAGTTTATCATTCACACATGGACATTATAACTTACAGACACAGTGGATCTACAAATACACAAAACATTTAATAACACGAAGAATATTGATAAAATTGTACTTACTTCTCAAGACATTTCAAGTTGTTCATATTTGTTAAAGTTATTCGCATTTTTTGCAAAATTATACTTTGTTTTAGTGTAAATATATGAAAATGTTTACATTTCTAAAGAGAAAAATATGGAGTTGTCATTAATTATAGGATATTACATTAGTATTTTACTTGGTCTGATCCACTTGAGATTGAATTGGTCTGAAAGTGGAACCTGAACTACAAGGATTGTTAAATATCGTCAATATAATTTTTGTTTTTCATCAATTCATCCCAAGGGCTGACCTGGACCCTTTGGCTTTCAAGTTAAGAGTGTCTGCTGAACAAAGTGCGATAACTAGTGCTCAAATTCAGTACCGGTTCCATCCAATACTTGACTTGCGTGAAAACAGATGAAGTTAACCTCGTGATCTAGTTGTAGTTCAACATTTTAATGCTTTCTTCGGTCGCTGCAGAAGAAAAAGGGTGTTGGAGGATTATTCTACCAGGGTTCTCCCCAGATGATGGAACAACGGCACTGCGCCAGTATACTGCTAGCTCATTTTCAAATTTAGGACCCCCCCAGTAATTTCGCTAAAGTCTACTGAAATCCATCAAGTTTGCAGGCACGCACTCTATTTTCCAGCCCCATGATGTTTTTCCTTTCAAATCTTGCGGAGTTGCGTCTATCGCGAGGTTTTAGCACGAGACTTTCTTCCCATTGGTTGGATATGATGTAAGGCATTAATTCAAGCACTCTTATTTGTCGGGATCTGACAGTACATAAACTCACTTCCAGTTTACATCCAGACAACAGGCACCATGACAAAACGCAAGCGTTATACGATCAGAGAACGATCTCTGGATTTTTCATTGCGTCCTTGGCGGTGAACACGGCTAGTGTTGCTGAGGAGGAGCAGCTAGAAAAATGTCTGAACACGTTTTATCCACACTAGGGTCGCTGGAGCCTATCCCAGCTACTTATAGATGACCGCGGGTACACCCTGGACATGTCACAGAGACAATCACTCACATTCACACCGATGGGCAATTTAGATTAACTTATCACTGCTATGCAAGTGATTATTTTTTACTTATCATGAATGTATTTTTGCCTCCATAGTGACAGAAATGCACCTGTATGTTCGTAGAAGTTGAAGGAAAAGAAATGACTAAAGGTTTGGATGGAACCTGTGTGTTTGTAGACGAACCTCTCCTGTTTGAGGGCATATTCCAGCATCTTGATCCGTCTCACCAGGTCTTTCTTCAGGTTCTCCTGTCCTCGTCTTTCCCCCTGTAGGAAGGCGATCTGAGCCTGGAAGCAGAAGAAGAACAGGATGGCACACATCAGCTTAACATCCATGTATCTGTGTTTTATCTTGCAGTTTATGGCTCAGTCAGTAAGAAACACTAAGCCTGTTTACATTTTTGGAGTTTTCAGATTATTATTGATTATGTAAACAGTATAATCTAATATTTTTTTTTCAGGTAACAGCTGTAATCTGATTATGAGAAATCAGATGAACACACCTGGATTTCTCCCCAATACTCTGATGTCTTCATGCATGTATACCTGTTAGTCTGATTTATTTATACATCTACATATGTGGAAAAAAGAATTAAACTATAGAAAATGAAAGTGACCTAGACAAATATGAGCTGAGGACAATTACGACAAGTTGGATTCTACTGTCACTACTTGTACACAAACTCTGAAAGAAATACAGTAATGGACTAAAACATCTAAATTGGGGTGTATCGATTAGCTAATTTCTGAAGTGCATGTAAACGCATCAGATCTGATTATTTTACTCCCAAAAACAAAAACAAAAAACCTTCATGACCCAGTTTTGGTCCAGTTATATTTTTTTGGAGCTCAAACTCAATCTTAGTGAAACTGTCTTATAGCGAAAACCTGGTTCAATAAATTAAACCATTGATTCCTTTTGCATTTAACCGATGGAAACCCTCAGATTGTTCATTGCCGCCATCTGTCCACATGTTAAGAGTCAGGGGGTTTTGTGGCACCACCCTGACCCCAAAGCCTCCTGGGAAACAGTGACTGGACTGACGTTTAGGCTTGTGACTCTGGGTCTGATCCGTCTTAAACCCCCCCGCCCCTCCTCCTCCTCATCCAATCAGACGACAGACGGACGTGAAGAATGTGGGAACAGACGTCATGTGACCAAACCTCAACGTCGACAGGTTTAAGCACATGGACCGATGAATAGAAGACGCTCACAGAGGAAATCAGACGTAAAACCTTACAACCAACATGTTTATCCTTAAATACATACAAGATTATGTATGTGTTAGAGATGATGTATTATAGTATGATTAATAGAATTCAATTAAAGTTTCTCTTCCTGAAAATTGTAAAAAAAAAAAAAAAAAAAACTAAATTGAGATTACTACTTGGAGATTTTTTTTGTTGACAGTGAAACCTGTTTGACTCTTGTAATATACCAATTGTGAATTTGTTTCCCTCGTCAGATATAGCATTTAGTTTTCATGTTTCAATATTTTTATAATGTACTCACTTTATACTTCCTATAATGGCGTGTTATCTTGGCCAGGTCTCCCTCGGAAAAGACATTTTTAATCTCAAGCAACTTCCTGGTTAAATAAAGGATTAATAATAATAAATTAAGAGAGTATTTTTTCATGAGTTTTGTTTTCATATTTTACGGCTAAAAAACAATGAAACATCACTCAAGACACTGACGGAATTTAATCTTTTTGTATAAAAACCTCTGTAATAAATTGGATATACGAATCAAAAAATCTGCTTATGTAGGAATTAATGGGATTTGTTATGATGATGGTATCAAATCGGTAAAAAAAAACAAAAACAAGAAAAAACAGTAGTTAAAGAACAGCAACAACAAGAAACCTGAGTATTTACCCAGTGTTTTTTAACCTTGGGGTCGTGGCCTGGAATTCAAATGGGGTCGCCTGAAATTTTTAGTAATTGACAAAAATAAAAATTCCTAATAAAACACATTTTTAATGATTCAATATATATTTCATTACAATTAAAACACACTTTTCCAAATAAAAATGAAATTCAAATAAAATGCAGGATATAATATCTGAGAGGGCATAACTCAACCTGATCATGTGACCGCATGGGTTAGCTAAAACGCTTCCATCCGCCCAAACAGTCGCAGTCAGAAACACCTGACCGAACAGAGAATGGACAGATTTCTTCACCTGCCCGCCCCCGCGAAGACATCTCCAAGAGAAAAATGTCTCCGTTTTGAATGTCTGGGGTCGCCAGAAATTTGTGATGTTAAAATGGGGTCATGAGCCAAAAAAGGTTAGGAACCACTGATTTAACCCTTTAATTCCCATCAGATCCAGTCGTCATTTAGTATTAAATACATTAAAATCTATACAATAAAAACTTTGTCAACATAGACATGTTATGCCTTGTTAGAAAGATTAGGTGCTCCACAATTGAGTCACGAAGTTTATTTTACAGTTTTCCTGAACAACAAAACACAAAAGGTCCGGTTATGATATTAGAACAGGTTTAGACCAAAGCTCCTGATCTGTGAACATTGAGGTGTTTTCAATCTGAATAAACTGTTATTCTGGTTAAAAGTAGACATTTAGGTTCCACAGAACCATTTTTATTACATATTTTACTAGTTTTTACCTCTGTCATCATTGATTTTGTTAAATTTTGGAATAAATATGCGTTATCCCTCTTCCTGGCCCTGATGTTGATTACAGTGTGTTTACAGTGTCTCCAATCACAGTCAGATGAATCCTGGAGCTGAAATTAAATATAACATCTGACCTGGTTTTCACACAAATGGAAACTGACATCAGAATAAGCAGAGTTAAGGGTCAAACCTTGGAGGAGGGAGTGCAACAACGACGTCACAGATCTGACTGGTTAACAGCTGAGTCCCTGCGATCAGGAAATGCACAGTAACTCCATTATAACGTGGATCCGTAAAATCACAAGGTGACAACACTGAAAATGCATTTAATGTCAGAAATCAGCACAACTCTGATGATCTGACAACGACTTCTAATTCAATTGACCGTTGAATGTATTTAATTCAGAAATGTATCAACCATGCAAAATTACACTGATGGATATGACAAAACATGTAAATAAAATGCAGAAAAGCAAAAAGAAGTACAATCTTCTAGACCTTCTCAGTCCAACCCTTGATGTCCTCAAAGGAGAACATTCACCTCCAGTCAGATAAACGCTTCAGAATATGGGAAAGTGGAAAGTCTGCGGATCATAATGTTCAAGGAAAACAGTTAAAAACACCCTGAAACTGGTTTCCAATCATCTTTGAAGGTCACAATGCTTTTTGGTGGAAGTTTTCATGAACAACTTTCATTCAGCAGATGAATATCTGGTTCAAATGCATCACAGCTCCAAGGTTCCTCACAGCAGAAACACGTAAACCATTGACATCTTCCTCACACTCAACCAGTTATCTCACCAACACTGATAGGGACTTCATGGTGCATTCGAATGCACCTCACTCAAAACCCTGTACTCAAATGACCACTTGAGGTCTTTAAAACAAGAAAGTTTGAACTCTTACTTATTTTCCTTCATTCAACCTGTTCCTTTCACCTCATCTGTGTTAATTTCCACCTATTTACCAAGTTCCAAAATGAATGACACCTTATTTAAAGGTAATAACCTGTACTTTAACCACAGTTCCTTTTTAAATAAGTGGATAAAATACAAATCGGAACTACATCAGGTTAAAATTAGCTGAAATAGTTTATTTTCTTTCTTTTTTTTCTATACAAATACAATTAGTGATGAGATGGACCAGTCATGTAACCTCATGACACCAAACAGGTAGGAAGTCCCATTAGCTTACATCCCTATCCAGGTGAGTCTTTCACTTCAGGAATACCGGAAAATAAACTTAGAAACTCAGTTGTGAAGAATCTAAGCTTTGTACCAAGGTGTAACATTTATACGGACAAAAGTTTTATTGTAGAAAATGGTGACAAAATGGTAGGAATGGAGAGGTTAAATATACTCGTCTTTTCTGCTTTCACACATTTATATAACACCTTAACACAGTTTAGTGAAGGCTTTCTTGCTCTAATCCTTCTTCCTACTTGTACAGAGCTTCCAACCTCAGTGACTGAGATGAAATCTGCAGAAATCTGCAACATCACAAATCAGGATTCACTTTTTTTTCTTTTGTCCTTGAAGAATCGACACTGAGCTGCAGCTGATCAGCTGACAGTAACATACAGATCCTCCAACCGGGTCTATGATGGCAATGACCCGGTTGGCGTCGGACACTGCAGGCATCCACGACCGTCACTTTCAGCCCGTTTTACACATGAACTGACTGAAGCGCATGTTTGCAACCACCACGGCACTGCAGAGTAGGAAGTAGGACACACAGGCCTTCATTCACGACCCGTTGGATCTGGGTCGATCCACACTCGAGGCGACGGCATCTGCATTTAACCGAGAAAATGATGATGGGAAACCTCATTCTGAATGATGAGATGAGCTCTGAGGCCAAAAGACGACAAGGACTGGACATAAACAACAGTATGATGCAGAACTTCAACAGCAAATAAGACATTCATAACCCATTTACAAATCTAGAAAATCAATGTAACACTGGTCAGAGCTGACGATGCGTTCACAGACCATCTGACATCCAGAACCTCATTTGGTTGGGTTTGTTTATTCACATAGAAAAAATATCAAATGATTAAAGAAAAGCAGCATTGTCTCGTGTTGATTAGATCATCAGACAATAAACACAATATCAATAGTGTATATCTATTTTGTCTCCTGGGCTTATTTTAATGCCGATCAGATATTTTACCTTCTAATCATTTTTAATGCTGTGACAATGTTTACTCAGGACCAGAAGCCTTTAAAGAAGTTGAAGTAAAGACAAAACATTTTATAACAGTTATAATTATTGACGCCGACTGATACGAAGGTTTTCATCATCATTTAGATGTTTGTAGAAATAAACCCCCCAGCTCGTTGATGAAGTGATGTAACGAACACAATTAGACCAGATGCCACATCCTTCTGCTTTTTACCTTCTTAAATGGGACATAAAATAGAGAAGAAGTAGAGCACCGTGATGTTTTCCTCATTCTGCAGATGGGACTGCAGATGAAAAGTACTTATTTTGACTAATTCTGGCATATTTACATGGGTGTATTTTTTTATACAACATAAATGTACATGGTCCCAATTAAATAAACTAATAAATTCTGTCCATTAAACATTCATTGCATCAGAATGTATTTGGAAAAGCCGTTATTGTGGCATTTCACATCAACCAGTTCTTCTGAAAAATGAAAACAGAAAAAGAATGCTACAAATGAGGCATTTTTGTGAAATTCAGGAGGAATTTTTCCATGAACCTGATCTTTATCTTTCTTCCTGACCAAATGTTCAGTTTCTAACATCCGTTTCTGTTTTGTAAGAAGTTCTTATTCTATCCTTCCAAACCTACATCCGACTTAAAGATGTTAAGTTTTTGTCTGTGATGCTCCTTCATCTGTTACCATGGCGTCAGAGCTTTCTGTGTGGGATGGCGTTTCTGCAGAGCTCTGGGGGTGTTGATTTTCATAATGATAGATTTTACTGACGCGTCTGAATGTCAGGCAGTAAAATGGTTTACAGCGAGGACGGCTGGACCAACACTTTGTCTTTGGTTCGGAAAGGTTGGTTTCAGAGCTGAATCATGTGACATCGTCGTGTGTAGCAGGTTTCTACAATAACAAAGGTCGCGTTAACCGAAAATATTGACAGATTTTTTTTTTGTTAAGATGATGTAAAATTCTGAAGGCTATCCATCATTTTGACAGATTAAAATACTGAGGGTAATCTACCAAAGAAAGTTTTCACACAACACTGTGATCAGAACCTGCAGGATCGCTGGTCTGTCTCGACATATCAAACAGTCAGTAACAGCATCCTACCGGTGCATAAGCCTACAGCACCACCGTTCACAACTACACTGAATACAACACCAGTACTTCTTTCAAATGACCCCCCGTTAGTTTACCTGTAGTCCAGCTGTTGGCCAGTATGCATATTAATTAGTCATTGTCAAGTCTTATCTCATTATTCAGCTGATTTTAGCCAAAATGATATGTTGGCAAAATGCCAAGACAGCCAGGTCTCCTTAGTTATTTTCAAAAGCCCAATAAATGTGATGGCACTGAAAAATGCAGGGAAAAAGAGGGACTGATGCAGTGGAGGATGAAGGACAAGCAAGTAATACGCATTTATTACTTAATATGGCATTTATGACACTATTGTAAATTTATTACATTTTCAGGTGGGTCTTTTTTTCCCCAAACCTGATCATGTCAAACTTGACAGATAATGTACCCACCTGAAAATGTAATAAATCCCCAATAATGTAATAAGGTATTGCATTTTCGATAAAAATGTTATTGCAATATCAGTCAGGATATTTGATTACATCATTGGTGAAATTATTACATTACTGGGCTTTATTAAATTTTAAATTGAGTTAAGTTCAAATTTTATTACATTTTCAGGCATTCATACATTTTCAGGAAATTATTACATTATACTGTAGGTGCTACAAGGCAATTATATAAAAATGGACTGAAATGAACCAAAACTTAGTTTTAAGATTATCAACAAAGTTAAAAACACACAAAGATCTTCACTCACATAAAGACGAAAAATAACAATAATTTCATAGTTTGTCAAGAATAGTTAAAGGAAGTATAAAAATAAATCAGTATATGAGAAGGATAGTGTGTTTGGGTGGAATCTGAACTGAAAACCAACCTTATAAAACCTTTCTTTAATTGACAAAAAACGACTAATGTTGAGCTTGGAATAAAACGTCACAGTTGTTTTACACTGGGACGGACAAATCTCCTGCCCCAAAACAGAGCCACCTGTCCAATACTCAGAGGTGTCTTTACTCTAAATACAGGATGAAACTGGGTAACCCACTTGTTCCAAACTCCCATCAGGCCCGTCTTTTTTAGGAAGCGGTCGTTGCTCTACATCCGACTGCTAAACGCCAACAGACCACGGCAATTCATAAAATCTGCACCAGGAAAAGGTCCAGTACAGATCCTGTCCTGTGTTTTATAATGAACTCGCGTCATGTTTGTTCTTGAGAAGTTGAAGTATTTCTCCAGTCGTTTCCAGATGGTCGACCTCAACCCAACCTATTCATTGGATTTAATTGGAACTTGATGACTGGGATGTAAATCTGTAGAAAGCGAACATTTAATCCTGATAGTTGTTGCTTTAAGCTCTTCCTCCTGAGCCGCCGTCTTCCCGGAGTCACAATGAGACTAGAGGATCTGTCTCTGTCTCCTTTAAGAAAACAGGGATTAAAGGACGGACGGATTAGACGACATCAGATGTAGACATTCACCTCTGAACTCCAACTACTCATGAAGGAAGGTCAAGACGGAAACATGGAGGTTGAAAACACTCACTGTCAAAATGACACATACTGTTAATATAGTGTCAAACAGTGCACCACAACTGTTGGATTTATGTCACAGTTAAGGTTTGGTTTAGGCCATAGACTGGACATAAAACCTGGACAGAGGTCCTATGAGCTGGGAGATACAGACAAAAAAGAAATCGGAAATGTTTCCTGGTTAAATAAGATGAAACTAGAAAAGCACTTGGAGAGTGCCGACCTCCACCAAGGCAGCTCAGTGCCCCCATGCCCTATCTCCCAATGATAAAGAAACCTTTAAAAGATTCCTGGATCCACCAAATTTTAATCAGTTGTTCCTCGTCCCATTTCTAACATTTCCTGAAAATTTCATCAAACAAACAAACATTCATTCATTCATTCATTCATCTTCTATACCCGCTTAATCCTCATTAGGGTCACGGGGGTCGCATGGAGCCT
>JAQQZY010000001.1:34082716-34097992 GCA_030068375.1 Ostorhinchus rueppellii
GCTTCCAGACCCCCGGGTGTGCTCACGAAGTTGACGAAGTTGAGCGGAAACACCCGAGGGGTCTGCGCATTCGCCAGCCTAAATAAAAATGGCCCAAAATTAATTTATATTATGCATCTTGAATTAAAAACATGTCCATAATTCTCCCACACATCTAAGACAAATGCTACAATAATCTAGTTTTGCGCACATATGGTAATAAAAATGGCCCAAAATTAATTTATATTGTGCATCTTGAATTAAAAACATGTCCATAATTCTCCCACACATCTAAGACAAATGCTACAATAATCTAAGATCATGGGAAATGAATGGACAGTTTACATTTCTGTCCATGACAAACAGGAACCACAGTCCATAAATTCTGCAAAACCTAATAAAGCCCTGGACAATTACAGCTCAACGATACATATTTGCACTGCTGAGAGATTCACATACAGATAAAATATAACAATAAACGCTTTATGAACCACTAATCTGTGAAAATAGAGACATTAATATCACAGTGTGGCTTCTGATAAACTCCAAACATTGCGAATCCTCCTTCTGTATGAGCCACCGTTCCATTTTACTTGCTCCAAATTAACGAAAATTATAACGAGGCTCCTTTAAATGCTTCTACTTGACTCACAGTGTTTGTGTGTGAACGACTGTTATTATCCACCATCATTACCTTCATTATCTAGTCTGATAAGCACCTTGTTAAGTGGATCTAATTCCACAAGAGCAACATTACCCACTGAGTCTGGGAATCCTGTTCTGGATTTAACAAATGAGTGGAGGAATCCACTGTGTGTTTGTGTTTGGGCAGATTCCACCTCCGCTCCACACTTCTGAACTCCACTTCTCTAACAGTCAGATCCTGCCAATCCTTGCTCCCCTCATACTTGCCATGTTTGTGTGTCAGTGTGTGGGTGTATTGTGTATTGTGTGCAGAGGATTTTTGCATGTGTTTGTGACGCCGTCAACACTCTCAAACTCACAGCTGTCAACACCGTCAAACGGGTGGAGATCAGAGGTCGCACATGCCGACAGGTTTTAATGGAGTTGTGTAGAGTTAAAGCGACACCACAGCGTCCAGGTTCTGCATCTTGGACCCCAGAGACCCCTCACCACATTGGAAACAACATCATACATGAGACAGGAAAGGTGAAACTTGAGCAGTGACAACAAATATCAGCTACAAAAACACACAGCTCAGCCTCGGGCTTGTCATTTATCCACCAACAGCTGATTTAATCTCCCCTCTGATTTAATTAGATACGTTTAGAGTCAAAGATAGGAGTTGTACAGTGGTCAAACGATAATGTTTACGAATCATTAATAGATGCCGATAACAACAACAAATACCAACCAACAATCCAAAGTCTTAGTCTTAGGAGTTTGGCAATACACAACAGCTTCTCTGATCAATGAAAACTTAGGAAAATGCATCAAGAAGTTGCCTGACATTGCAAAAATTCAGATTAACCACACAGGAATGGGTTCACACCAGATTAAAACCTCTGCATCTGCTACGTCCAGTATTATCCACAGGTTGGACAACAATCAGCATGGACAGGACCAGACATCAGATCCGTTTGGAGTTGGTTTAACATTGTTGTATGGACAAAAAAATATGCATTTTATTTCAGACAGGACATAAATCAAACCAAAACATCTCTAAAGCACTGACTGAGTCACAGGCATCAAAATGAAACCAAATAGTCAATACTCATGAATCAATGGTCGTCTCTAAATCAGAGAAAAAAAAGTGTGTGTTGTTTAGTTTGGAGTGTTTTTTTTTTTGTTTTTTTAGATGAACCACCTCTTTCTATCTCCAGTTTATCATCACACCAATAAACACAGCTTCAGTTCATCTGAACATTCCCAGGTTGATCTCAGCGCTCGGTAAAACTGATTGTTCTATTTTTATGCTGTGGGCTTTGAACACATTCCACATCATTTCACATAAACTCTCCCTCCATTAAACAACTTTAAAGATATTTTACCTTCTGTTATAACAGAAACATGTCACTGCTTTACAGAAATCCCTGTAGATGTGTATATGATGAACAACACTGGTATGATCTATTAATATTTCTTTTATAACCTCTTTTATTCTTATTTCTAACTTATTTTTTTTGTTTTTGATGTACTTTATTTGTGAACTCATATTTCAATGGGACGTTCCCTGACAGGCAACATCTCTGCCAAACAGCCCAAACAATAGTCTGTTGTAACATAGAACCACCACAGGGTGGCAACACTTTCACTCAAAGCTAAAAAACCTAGTTCTACCAGCTTCTAACACAGGATCAATCAACACAACTACAGTATCGGTATAGAATATGTACAATGTAGGAATAGTCCACTCAGGTTCCACTAAACCAGAAGAAGACACAACAAGATGATATCATTAATAGAGCCCAGGTCAAAGGTCAAACCATGGGAACTGATGGAGACTATGGGTGTAATGGTGCACTCGTTTGTACTGAATCATTTCAGTTCAGGGCCTCCAATAAAATACAGAGGTGTACCAAATGAATACACGTAGCCTATGTGAAGAACACAAACACAAAGTTTCTACACGAACCTTAAGCATGAGCAGGGTGGCCACAAGCAGAACCCATGTGCAGTCGTTGATAACCTACACCTAGACAGACGTCTAAGTGGTCCACACACAATCCACATCCTGAAAGTGAACTAGTATGGCAGCTCAAAGCCGTATCACAGGTACAAAACCAAAGTTGGAAGATCGTCCATCTTCTCTAAAGTCTCTGATTTGGGATCACTTCAGATTCCCTGTCAGTTATGTCAATGGAGAGAGACAAGTCAACAAAACAAGAGCAGTGTGCTGGTGTTGATTTCATGAAGATCCAATATATTAAAAGTTTTTTTTTAATGAAATTAGTCTCCTTCACTGTACCGAAAATGTACCTAAGGGAAATGTTTCTGTACAATTACACCCCTAATGGAGACGATGTAGAGGTCTGAGCTAAATGGACACCACTCTGGCCATTAGACAAACTGATGACACCTCCGTTCAAACTCAGCGTCCGGTTCAGGCCCATTGTCACATTCTGTACTTGTGAACATGATCTCCATCCCTGTGATCCAGTGTCAGTTCACTGGAACTCGTCCTGGTTGTTTTCAGCTTGTGTAAGAACGAGGCTTCACTGTGTTCATGTTGGCTGCAGTCCTGGTTCAACAAAGGCGTGGCCCGGGGTGGCATTCACTGCCGCTGCCACAGGCACCGGTCTGAAAAACAAGCAGGTGTACATGCCATTCCTTTTACGGTGGCTGCAGACAGACGGATGGACAAGAAGACTGAAGACGCAGCATTGAAAGAGCAGGAAAACAGAGACAGAGACTTGGATCTACTGTCGAGGGACAAAGAGATGAGGGTGAAGTCTTGGTGGATCACCCAGTTCTGACTTTACTTAAGATGCTCAGAGGTTTCTTTCCCTCTGATTCATGTAACATCATCGAGATGCATTATTTACACTGTAACATCTGCAGACGCTGAGGGTTTGCACCAAAACACAACACTTCCAAAAGCCATACATATAAACCAACTCAAGCAAAAACAGAAGAACAGCACTGATCGGAAGATTAAAGGTGCAACTTCAATAAGGATCAATGACAGGATGGACCATTAATCCAATCACACTCATACTGCAAAATTATATCACCACAGAGGGCTGCATTATTACATGGACTGACGGTGATCTAATGCAGGAATGGAAAAAATAAACATACCATTTGTTCCATGGTGATATTTTGTTTCAGTAGCTCAAATTCCTTCAATCTGGTCAGATCAGAACTTTACTTTTTACATGGTTGCACCGATCCAATATTAGGATCGGATATCAGCCCTGATATTGACATTTTAGTTGGATTGGGGATCTATAAAAGCAACCGATCCGTAAGATTGATACTTCTCCTTTAATTTTTTGTGACATGGGCAACGTCAGGGGTACTCAACCCTGGTCCTAGAGGGCCGCAGTCCTGCATGTTTTAGGTGTGTCCCTCTTCCAACACACCTGATTCAAATGATCAGCTTATCAACAAGCTCTGCAGGAGCCTAATAACGACCATCAGGTATGTTGGAAGAGGGAAACATCTAAAACATGCAGGATTGTGGCCCTCTAGGACCAGGGTTGAGTACCGCTGGGCTACGTCATGCATACCAAGAGTTGAGTGGAGTTCAAATACAATGTGACATCATGAATTGCGTAAATATACACGCAAATTAAAAGCAGGATGTTATCTGTACAAATTATAGGCGTTCTACGCATGTTCATGCCATGTCAAATACCATGCAACAAGTGGTTAGGATTAGGGTTAGGTTTAAGGTTAGTGGTTACGGATGTGTAAACCGGAGATCTTGGCATCAATTGACAAGCAATCAAATGGCATTGAAAGGAAGAAAATACATACATATATTACACCAAATGCCATAAGAATTGGCGTGACATATAACGCGATTTCATGACATCAATCTGCAAATACAGGTAGGCAACATGGAGCAAATTAAGGAGTCTGAGATTTGGAGGTATTTCAGCCTTACCATACCAACTAGATCGACAGCAGCTTGTAAAGCTTATAAAAAGGGAATGCTGCCAGCGGTGGTGGCAGCACTGCCAAATACAACACGACAAATTTAATTATGCACCTGCAGAAGCACCACGCAAAGGAGCATGAGGAATTCCAGCAGCTCAACGGGTCAAAAGGAACTGCCGCTGCTGGAGGTAGTGTACAACTAACGTTGGTAGATGCACTACAGAGACGGGAAAAATTTCAATGATATTGGATCGTAATCTGGTATTGGCCAATACACAAGGCCCCGGCATCGGCATCAGAACTCAAAAAGTCAGCTCGCTGCATCCATAATGGACCCTGAGTAAGTTGATCAGAATATGACGTTTTGATGGAGTAAATCATTTTGACATAACGGTCTGAGATTCCAGAAACAGTAGAAGAAGAAGCAGTGACGGGTGTGAAAACTATGCTGTTTATTTCTGCTTTTATTAATTATTTCATTAGCTGCTGTACAGGTAGATATATGTTATGTCGATGTATGTCTGATGTAACAGATGTGTGATTTCTCCCCAAACGTCATTAGAAATGTTTACACAGCACCAATCGGATTAACAATCGGCCAAATATACTTGTCTCCATCAGAAGGAAATAATGATCAGAAGGAGTGTGATCAGTTCAGACTCTCAACAACACGACGTCCTGTAAGTTTGGTATTTTGTGCCGGTTTGAGTTTGTATGTTTTACTTGATATTTAAGTGAGTAATCTGAGAATTTTTTGTGGTACCAAGCAACTTGACTCCAACCAAAACTACAGCTGAAATGTTGCAATAGCCAACAAACCAACCATCCTCTTTTCTAAACAGTCATCCATCTCAAACTAAACCCAGACTCAGACTAGGAGGAAAAGTTCAATGGGACCTGAAGGACTCAACCTGAGTTTAGGAGGAAGGTGAACTGTATCAGATGTTACAACCATGTTTACACGACAATGGTTTTAAGATGAAACATAAAGATTTTGTTGTGTTTTGGCCACACTGATACAGAAATTTTAGACAATCTGAAATTGACCCTTTTTAATAAAACCTCCAGAGTGGAATGTTTCTCAAATTCAATGACTGTCACATTACACTTTCATTCATGTTGCGTTGTGTGAACCAGATGACAACAATAACAGTTGCTTGTTCTTCCCCTGGTCTGTAACTGAACATGTAAGGGGTCACATGGGATTTATCACTACAATGTTTAATCGCCAACTACTGGTCTGGTATGAATACTACAGTGTTTTCAGTCCATTCAGACTTTTATTTTCACTCAACTGTTGTGTAAATCCGACAAGACAAAGGAAATACGTTTGAGTTTTTGAGTGAAATGTCACGTTCATGGGGCCTAAACCTGCCTTTACCTCAGATATTCAGGCAGGAAACAGCAAAATGTTTCACAATAAAAGCCTCTGAGTAGGACTTTCAATGTTTCAATTTACAGGATTCATGGTGCAGCTTCACAGGATAAACAATAGTTTTTCAGATGCTGTTTCACTGATTCTTGAGCTTCATAAATGAAAATCTATGGGCTTCTGAAGTTCACGTTACATTAAATAAATCTCTCCACATTCTCAGAATTTTTGGATTATATCATGTTCTGTATCTTTACATCCAAAATTATGTTTTTATTTCCAATCCTGTCACTGACCTGTTAATAATTAACCTTGTTTTGTTTTATTTAACTCGATATGTCAGTTGGGAACCAGTTCTCACTTCCAACAGTGATCTGGCATAGAGGCAGCAACATGATGCAAATTATACTAAAAAGCAATGATTGTAGAACAAAATCACTTATAAAACAATTAAAACCATCAAGAATACTATCTATCTATCTATCTAATTACTTTTTTGCCTAAATCATCAAATTTCTGAAGTTTTTGAGTGTTTCTTGAAAAATCTGAAAAAAATGTCACAGTCAATTATTTTAGCAAAGCGATGATATACAACAATGAAATCCACAAGTAATCAGAAGTATATTGATCAGAAACTACAACTTATTAGTTGCAAAACTCTCCCTGTTCTTTCTGTTTTAAGTTCCATTTATTTTTACGTTCTTTTTTTCCCCTTTGACCTGAATTTTTAGAGCTTTCTTAAAATGGTCAGTTTTCTCATATATTTGATGTGTTTTATGTTCCAGTGTGAATAAAACATGGGTTAATGAGATTTAAAAATCATTGCATTTGGTTTTTATTTGTTTTCAACAGCGTCCCATCTTTTTTGGTACTGGTTATAAACAAGATGAAATCATAGGTGCGAAATAAATAAAACAGCAGGAGCTGAATGTTCATCATCCTGTACATGAGTCCTCAGGTGGATCTCCTCCAGCGAATGTTCAGGTGGTTTTGGAGGCGTGGCATTCAAGGCTCTTATGACAGCGAAGCGACGACACATGGAGAGAATCTGAACAATGTGTGGAAGCGAACGCATCTGTGTGTTTAATTAGAGCTAAAAGCACACAGCAGCGGAAAGATCAGAGGAAAATGTCGACACCTGGACCATGATGCAAGGCCACATCTGTTCTGATGATCTACGGTTGAAAATGTAAAAAAAAAACAACATATGGATGAAGTTAACGAATATGTCGACTGTGGATGTCAAACTCATTCTAATTTAGGTTCCACATTCAGACTAATACACTCTCCGATAGATGGGACCACTAAAATAATAACCTAAAAATAATGACAATTCCAAAATTTTCTAGATGTTTTAGAGTGAAAAAAAAACTGAATCCTGAGAGGCTGAAGATTCACAGACAAAACACTTCATAGGTATTAGTGTTACAGTATTTATCCCTGCTGACTGTGGGGACTGGTTTGGTTATGGGAGTGGGACTGAGAATGATAATGAATGATATTTAAGATTATATTACACAGTTTACACCACAAAGAGACAAGCAAACTGAATATTGTAGAACCTTAAGGAGCCAGAGAGGAATTATGTATATATCCATGTATGTACTGTTTAATTCTGTGTCACAAAAAGTAATATTATAGTGTGTAATGTGAATAACCTGAAAGGTTTTAAGACAAATAAGTTAATTTTAATAATTGTATTATTTACACATGTGCATTACAACTTACAGATCACAGTGGATCTACAAATACACAAAACATTATTAACAGGCAGAATATTGTTAAAATGGCACTTTTCTTAAGACATTTCATGTTTGACAAATTTGAAGTTGTCATCATTTATAGGTTATTATAACTGGGTTTTACTATATTTTTTTTTTTTCGTGATTTTAACAGCCTTGATTGTTAACATCTTCATCCCATGGGCCAGATTGGACCCTTTGGAGGCCTATTTTGGCCCACGGGTCATACATTTGATGCCCCTGATGTATCCTTTTGTAAATACAGGAGGTTCAGATTTTGTCACAGTGGGAAAAAAAGACCTGTTTATTCAAACAACACACTACAAATATAATCACTGTCTGATCTGTGGAGGTATGATCTTATTAGTTATCATGCAAACAGCAGTAATCTGATTATGAGAAACCAAATTAACACACCTGGATTTCTCCCCAATACTTCGATGTCTTCCTGCATGTGTGCCTGTTAACCTAATTTATTTCATTCTCTTACATCTGTACACAAAGGAGAACAAAATGCAGAAAACAGAAGTGATATAGTCAAATGTAGTAAATCATGTATTATATATTTACTATATTTAATTCACTGATCATGTTAATTTTCATCAAAGCAGAAATTCAAAGGTCATTATATCAGAACAGAGAAAATTGAAGAAAGAGTTACTTTTTCATTCAAATATATCATAAACTGAACATAAATCAAGTGTCTCCATCCACTGTCATTGATCCAGCTCCATAGATTTTTACTGGTGAATCAATATTGTAGAAGATGACAGTTTCCATGGTAACTACAGTATGGAGCCTCTGAATGCTCAAATGGGTCATATCTGATGACCATGAAAAGATGAATAACTGTATTTTACACCGATTATTTACATGGATTGATAGGATTAGTGAATTGACAAGTATTTAATATTTTAGATCAGTACATGGTTTTGGTCGACAGTGGATGTTTAGGGGTTAATGTATTGTGGTGTATGATGTGATTGTAATATTATGTAATACTACAGATTGATTTGGTTTGTGTAATATCAAAAGAAGAAATATTTCACATAAATGAATCATGAATGTGACTGAAAACACTGTGATGTGATCTTTAATCCACCACAAAACACGTTTTCTACTGATTTTCTGGTTCTAAATGAAAATTTGCGACATAATCAATATTGACCGTCCTATCAAATCTTCTACATGCTTCGTCTTCATCCTGACTAACAGACACTGGACCAAAGTCACTGCAAACCAACATTTCGTGACTCCACTGGATCACGCACATGGAATTCTCACGTCTGTGTCCATTATCGGACAGAACCGGCTGTTGACGCCGGTAACAGGAGGGGTTCTGGTCATTTTACCACCTGCTTTATAAGGGGCAGCATTCTGTGTCGGGTTTAACCTCCAGGATGGTCCAGTGTCCGGAACTGAACCCAGAACCAATACCAGGTCTCGACGGTTCGCCTCCTGTCCGATAATGGAACTAGGATTATGCTGCACAGGTATGCGACCGTCGACAATGAAACGACGTCATCTGCCTGGTTTTTAATACATTTATCTGCACATACACAACACGGATTCACAACTAAACCAACTGACTAGAATAAACCCACCGAGGCTAACCTGGTTAGCTTAGCCCTGTCACACAAATCAAAACACTTCACAAAACATAGATTAAATACTTCGACATTTTCGATCTTTTACCTCGATTTGCTTATTTAGAAAACAGAAACGGAACCAAAAAGCGTTTCTGAAATCAGACTGATCTGATATTTAATTCGGTGACAAATGTTTCCAAGAAAAGGCGACTTTTATGACATTTTTAGAAATTCCATAAGGAATGTGCGTCATATTCGCACCGCGGAGCGCCGTACTGTACTACAGCTCACAGCGGACACACGCGCCTAAAAACCACAATGATTGTTAATAAATGTTTACATTGCTGAGTGAAATTAATGCCGAATTATAAAATATATGTTTAGGCTATAAATTAAGATGTGGTTTTTACTTTAAATTGTAGAATTCTTTTTCGATGAGCGGTAAAACACTAAACTGTAATACTTCCATGTGGGGTTCGGTCCTGCCCATCCAGGACCGACATTAGCTAACAAACCAGACCGTGTCCGACACGCGAGAGCAGCTCACCTGCAGCTCGGCCCGCTCCACCTCCCAATGGGCCCGCTCCACCTCGAACCGGGCCCACTCATGCTGGAGAAAGTGTAAAATTCCCGGGATGCTGTACTGCGCCCTGGCGACCTCTCCACCACCGTCGCCAGTCTGCGGGGCTTTGACGTTCCCGACGCCCGGCGGTAAACCCGAGCCGCCACTGTTGAAGAAGACCCCGGGGCCCGCCTGCTCGTCCATGGCCGGACCGCCGCGGTGTCGCTCTGGCTCGGCCCGCTGCTCTCAGCCGCCTCAGTAGGATGTCCTCCAGGGGCGCAGCTACTCCATGAGCGGGGCTCAGCGCCGTCTGGAGCGGCTGTCAGACCAGGAGGGACCGGGGACGGAAAGAGGATGGAGGACACGGCGGGGGACGTTTCCGCACAGGCCTTTCAAAATAAAAGACACAGACCGATTCCTGGAGTACAAGAAGTGATAATAGCAGTATCAGTGGTAGTAGTAGTAGTAGTAGTAGTAGTAGTAGTAGTGACAGCAATAGTAGTAGAGATAATGGTAGTAGTAGGGGTAGTAGTACAGGTACATCTACAAAAATTTGAATATCATGAAAAAGTTCAATATTTTTGTCACTCATTTCAGAAAGTAAAACTCATCTATAACTCATTCCACATAAAGTGAAATATTTCAAGCGTTTATTTCTTGAAATGTTGATGATTATGGCTTACAGATAATGAAAAACCAAAATTCATTGTCTCAGAAAATTAGAATATTGTGAAAAAGTCCAATATTGGAAAGTCATGGTGTCACACCTTAATCAGCTAATTAACTCAAAACACCTGCAAAGGTTTCCTGAGCCTTTAAATGATCTCAGTCTGGTCTGGTAAAGTTTCATACTGTATTCCCTAAACAGTTAATGTAGATCATTCATTTATCAGACAGGGTCCCAGGCTGGGTCAGTAGAACACACAATCATGAGGAAGACTGATGACTTGGCACATGTCTGGTAGACAGTCACTGACACCCTCCACAAGGAGGGTAAGCCACAAAAGGTCATTGCTAAAGGAGCTGGTTGTTCACAGAGTGCTGTATTCAAGCATATTCAGAGAAAGTTGAGTGGTAGGAAAAGGTGCACCACCCAAAGGGATGACCGTAGCATTGAGAGGACTGTCAAGTTAAATCCATTCAAGAATTTGGGGGAGCTTCATAAGGAGTCAGCGTATCAAGAGCCACTACACACAGAGGAATCCTAGACATGGGTTACAAATGTTATATTCCTCATGTCAAGTCACTCCTGAACCAGAGACAACATCAGAAATCTCTTACCTGGGCTGTGAAGAAAAAGGACTGGACTGTTGCTCAGTGGTCCAAAGTCCTGTCTTCAGATTCAAGTAAATTTTGCATGACATTTGGAAATCAAGGTCCCAGAGTCTGGAGGAAAAGTGAAGAGGCACCGAATCCATGTTGCTTGAAGTCCTGTGTGAAGTTTCCCCAGTCAGTGATGATCTGGCCTGCTAGGGCATCTGTTGGTGTTGGAACATTGTGTTTTCTGAAGTCCACAGTCAACACAGCCAGGACATTTAAGAACACTTCATGCTTCCTTCCGCTGACAAGCTTCATGGAGATGCTGCTTTCATTTTCCAGCAGAATTTGGCACCTGCCCACTTTGCCAAAAGTACCAAAAGCTTGTTCAATGACCATGGTGTTACTGTGCTTGATGGACCAGCAAACTCACCTGACCTGAACCCCACAGAAAATCTATGGAGTATTGTGAAGAGGAAGATGAGACACCAGACCCAACAATGCAGATGACCTGAAGGCCACTATCAAAGCAACCTTGGCTTTCATGCACCTGAGCAGTGCCACAGGGTGATGGCTTTAATGCCACGGCACACTGATGCAGTAATTCATGTAAAAGGAGGCCAAGTATTCAGAACATAGAAATGAACGTACTTTTCAGAAGCCTGACATTTCTGTATAAAATATCCTTTTTTATTGACCTTTTCTAATACTGAAATTTCCTGAGAAAGGATCTTGGTTTTTCATTATCACTAAACCATAATCATCATTTTAAAAAAATAGAGGGTGGAAATATTTCACTCTGTATAATGAGTTTATATAATGTATGGATTTCACTTCTGAAATGAATGACAAAAAATATTGAACTTTTTTATGATATTCAAACATTTTTTATCTGTACCAGTAGTTGTAGTAATAGGAGTAGTAGTAATAGAAATAATAGTAATAGAAGTAATTGGAGTATTAAAAGTATGAGTTGCCTAGTAACTACTAGTGGTAGTGGTACAAGTAACAGTAACAGTAAGAGGAGTACTACTAGTAATAGTAGTGGTGGTGGTAGTATTAGCAGTAGTTAGTTGTTGTAGCAGTAGAAGTAATAGAGTACCGATGATGAATTTCAGAGTCAATAACATTAAACTCAACCAAAATAGACTGATCAGGCTTTTAATGTGAAAATAATGTATGTTATGTTTCTCTTTTGTTGTGTTTTGTGCTCACTTCACTCACCTGTGAAGGTTGCTTTTAATCCCGCCCACTGCTATGATTTTTCTCACTCCATTGGTTCATTGACTGACTCCTCTCCTGTTTCTTATATTGGGTGGTGGTGGGGGCATCTCCTGTGCACGTGCCATTCATGACAATAGTCTATGTGGTAAAAGGAGTTAAACAAAATTAAAGTCTGATCATGAAGAGTCAATTGTCTATTCAAACAGCATTTGGGTGTGCATGCATATGTTTCCATGGAAAACAAAGGTGCAACCACAGAGGGTATGTAGTGTGTTATCCTACCGTGGGACCTATAGACCTGCATGGACTGAATATTAGATTCCTTTGAACACAGCCAGTGATTGAATGAATCATACAAAGTAATAGGCCTAAACCTCTACTATCCTGTTTCTCATTTTAAATTATATGGAATGCAATGACATTCAATGGCATAACTGAGGAACACCTTATTAAAGTCAACTCTGTGCTGTGGTTCCAAAAGTGGTCACATTAGTGAGGTTCAGTTATGTTCTTCTTTTTTATTAAGGTATGATAATAATATATATATATATATTGTGTGTGTGATTACAAGCATTTATAGCTAATGTTAATTTTGCTTCACTTTGCCCCTTGAATCCCCACCAAGACTCAGACCCTGGACCCCCCCTTCCACTTTCCTGGACCCGCCACTGGCAGATGATCAGGCTGACTGCGCCATGTGCTAATCAGCTGATGCGCAACAGCCGCCGCTATTTAACCCCGGACTGGAGCCACATGGTGAACCGGCTCCTCCAGACCAGACCCAGACAAGGACCAAAATCATAGCAGACGCGGACAAGGACCAGAACCGTATCGGGGCCTCGACCGGACTAGGATCCACATCAGGATCCAGACCATGCCTCCGTTCGACAAAACATCGGTCCAGAACAAACCCTTCAAACAGAGGAAAAGCTTCGGTAAAAACTCAAAGAGAGAAAACAAACAAACCTTTGGAAAGTTGTCTTTAACACTGTCTCTGTCTGCAGCGACCAGGAAACAGGAGGTGGCGGGGATCCGGATCAAGTTCCCAAACAAGATCCCGGTAGGTTCTGAGTCATGACGCACCGGAGCGCTTTGTTCAGGTTCTGGTTCTGGTTCTGGTTCTGACCTCCTGACCCGGTTTCCCAGGTCATCATCGAAAGGTACGAGAGAGAAAAGTTCCTGCCTCCTCTGGACAAAACAAAGTTCCTGGTTCCGCATGAGCTCACCATGACCCAATTCGTGGCCATCATCAGGTACAGAACCGGGATCTGGGTTTAATGTGGGTCACAGGGTTTGGTTTTAAAAAAACAAATCAGAATAAATTTGAACTGAAGGTTAAAGAAATTATGTATTAAAATCCTTGAACTTTTAGAATCTTACTAGATTTTATTGATTCTATTTATGAAACGAGGGAATAAAATCAATGACGGAACTGAAAAATGAATAAACTGAGCCAGAACTGTCACTTAAACACTTGTTCATATTTCACAGGTGTGACTAGTGTAAAATTCTGAGACGACACATTTTTTTCTAGTGCAATAAGTGTACCTAACGCTTATTTTTCCCATTCAATATTTTATAATAATCTAACAGATGAACACAATCATAATTCTTTCCATCTATTTAACATGAGCTTCTGCTCTAGGGAGATTTTCTGTTAATTGTTAGTTTATTTCTGTCAAAATGGTAGAAAGGCATGCTTCACCAAAAAGGACATTAAAGGGTGCTGTACAAGGGTTTCTGTATCATGTTTAATATTTACCATATGTTTAGCTTTAGAAGGTGTAACCATCTTAAATGTGGTTTAGTGGGGTTTTTTTTCAAATTGTTTTCTCTAAAAACAAAATGGATGTTCGTTGATATATTGGTGTTAAAGCTGGAAGTTGACTGATGCCATATGTAATGTGTCTCTAAAATCCACTAAATCCTTATGTGGAGAAAATTAATGCTTTAAACTCAGGCAAAAAACATCATCATAAATGCATGTTTTACTCTTGAGCAAAACATCCAAACTGACTCTGAACCCTGACTATTTCCTGTTTGGGGATCGGTCTACGTTCTGAATTTGCACATCTGGCTTCTTCCACATTTTTCAAATTCTTGTCATGATGACACTGCAGATTCTCAACAGTGTGTGTTTGTCATGCCAGAGTTAAGGCCTGAGTAGTGACTGTTGCACAACAGAATGTGACAATGAGGCGTTTACTGACCCAGTGGTAGATGTAGAAAAATTGGAAGGTGGGCCAGAAGGATTGATGGGGTTCAGGGTTGGAGCTCTGGTGGTGGGGGTTTCAAGGGGGTGAAGAGAACAGAATTAACATTAGAAATGCTTTCAACTTGCAAAACCTTTTTATTTAAAGATTGATTGGCTATAGCTGAACGTCTTTACTGTGACTTTGACTTTTGGAACCACAGCAAAGCATTGACTCTAATAATGTTTTCTTCATTTATGGCATTGAACTCTACTGCGTCTCAAAGAATTTAAAATGAGAAGCAACAAGATGCAGTAGAGGTTCAGGCCCATTTTTGACAACGTTGTGACTCTCTAGCTGTGTTCAAAGATGGTTAATATTCTGTGTGTGCTTATATGCAAGTCAGTCGGTTAACGTGGATGTTGACCATTTTTACCTCCGCCAAGAAGGTTATGTTTTCATTAGCACTGGTTTGTCTGTCTGTTAGCCAGAACGCAGAAAGTTATGGATGGATTTTCCTGAAATTTTCAGGATGTCTGCTCTGGGTCAAGGAAGACTCCATTAAACTTTGGAGGCAATCCAGATCACCGTCTGGAGCCAGGATATTATTATTGTTGTTGAGATATAGATAGATAGATAGATAGATAGATAGATAGATAGATAGAGATATATATATATATATATATATATATCTCTAAGGGTGACACGGTGGTGCTGTGGTTAGCACTCGTGCCTCACAACAAGAAGGACCCGGGTTCTGTGTGGAGTTTGCATGTTCTCCCCGTGTCTGCGT
>JAQQZY010000001.1:34114061-34125227 GCA_030068375.1 Ostorhinchus rueppellii
GATTGTGGGAGGAAACCGGAGTACCCGGAGAAAACCCAAGCAGACACGGGGAGAACATGCAAACTCCACACAGAAAGATCCCAAGGATCACCCGGAAATCGAACCTGGGTCCTCCTTCCACTGCACCACCGTGTCGCCCTAAAAATAAACTTTTGTCAATGTATTCATGTTATACCTTCGATTCTTCACAACTAAGTCTCAAAGTTTGTTTTACAGTATTCCTGAAGAACACAAAATAACTAGTCAAAGAATCACCTGGATAGTGATGGAAGCTAATGGGACTTGAGGTCACATGGCTGGTCACATGACTGATCTTTTCCATCTGTAATTATATTCAAGCACAAAAATATTCCAGTAAAAGACAAATTTATCCTGATGTAGTTCATGTTGTATTTTATCCACATAAATAAAAAACTTGAGAACTTAGTAAACAGGACCCAAATGAACACTAACTAGAAGGAGGGAACAGGTTAAACACAACAGTTTATAAAGTGCTTTGAAAGAATCAGAACAATAAGGTGTTATCATGTAAACAAACAGTAATGAACAAGGAAGAAAAGAGATACTGTACATGCAACACGCTGATATTTCACACGTTGCTAGCTGAACATGCAGGAACATACAGTCCACTGGGGGAGTGGCAGGGCAGATGCCCAGGGAATTGACCTGGCAACCCTTCCGTCCGTCAGGTTACTAGCTTCATCATCCCTGTAGAGAAATTCGGTTTCACATTTTACTCATAATGCACACACCACCTAGTATTAGTATTAGCGTTAGCATTAGCACTAGCACAATAGCATTTAGCACTGGTTCCATATTGATGGTGAAGAAAATGTATTTAGGCTGGAACATCTCCAGTTTAATGTGAAAACTTGACATAAATATGGTGCAAATATCACTGAACTGTGTATTACTTAACATGGATGTAGGGAAATTGTGCTTATGCATTTTACTCATAATGCACACACAGCATTAGCATTAGCACATTACCAACAGTGAGCTGACACTGAAAGAATCACCTTGGAGACCAACTCCAGCTCATCATCAGCACCAGATATGGAGGCCACAGCTGCTCACAAAACAGCATACGGAAAAGATCAAATTAAAGAAAAGATTTAGAGGCAGAAACAGAAACAATAGAAAAATTGAACACAAAATTAAAAAAAAAAAACAAATTAGTAGAATCAACACCTAATAAAAGACCATGAAAGAAAACAAGACAAGATCTCATCATAAATATTGTCAAAGTGGAGACAAATCCCAGTGAAATATTTGTTCTGTTACAACCAATAGGAACACGATTCATCCTATGCAGAAACATGGATGAAGTTAAAGAGGAACTATGTAAGACTGAACCTGCTGAAGGCAACACTAAGCTGAGTAACAGGCTGTGATTGATGGGTTTGACCCTTACAATGGCACAGGCTGAGTGGATGCAGTAACACCACGGTCACCTGTTGTGGCTCTTCAGTCATGAATCACGGTACGAACTGGACGCAGAGCCCAACCAGTTCTGGTGTCCTGTCGAGCCAGAACGCTGGAGCCACGCCCCATCCCCAGCCTCGTTTGAGCCCCGGGGCTCAGCGCACAGCTCGGGCTCAGCGTCCGGGTTCTAATTTTCTCCCTGGTTGGTTCAAACAGAGGGGGTCCTGAACAAAGGCTTCTCACCATGTCCCACTCTGTTTGAGCAGCCTATAACTGGACAAAAGTTAACCATGACCACAGTTATTAAGTGTAATTATCTGTGCAACAAGCCTGTGGGTTGTCTTCCAATATGGCTGCGTAAACATGAATCACGTGACCTGTGACCCATCTTGTAGGATCGACCTGTTAGACATGGGTCATATAATGAACTATGTACATCTCACAAACTCTAGATTCAACTGACCAAATTCTGTGGCTTGTAATAAAAACACACTCCTGAGGCAGACAAAGGGCAATCTAGTAAACTAAACAAACATACACCTGTGTGACACAAACAACTTGTGATTACTCAAGTATGCTAACATTTCCGCTAGCTAGCAAGCATCCGGGCATCGTTCATAAAATGAGTTTATTAACGAGTAAACAACAGTACAATGTTAGCATCAAGATCATGGAAATCCACTAAAAAAACATAGAATATAGACAATTTATCTCAGCGATATTTGCAAAAGCAGCAGCAACAACACCAAGTCTGGATCCATTTTATTTGCTTCTTTTTCTTCCAGCTCTCATCATTCTGCAAAAGCAGGACCAAGGCAGACTGTTTCCTCGTCACTCAGTCATTTCTTGTTCCTTGTGTCTTCTGATAACATCCGCCTCTCTTTTCTCTGCCGGCTCAGTAACGCCTGTGAAATGAAGACACGGCTGGCTTGTGTTTACAGCTAGCTGGCAGTACCTGGCTAGGGGTGTGTTTGTGTTGTAAACTGTGACGTTTTCAATGAGATGAGATCTAGGCCACCAGAACGGTGTCAGAGAAGTTGCAGGTGGCACATTAAACCCTAGAGGCCCTTGTGGGAAGGGGGAGGGTTTCCATTCTCCCTGAACCATCACAATTACTTCAAAGCTGTTTAATTAAGGTATAGATCTTACACACTTCCCCTTTAAAGGTTTCACTGTAAACTGAATCTTCTGTTCAGTCAAATTTCCAAATAAGTTTGATATAAGAAAAAATACTAATGAAACAAATTTGCAACAAATGTTTCAGGTTCATGTGATCAGTATTCAAACATAAATCAAAGTGTATTTTAAGGTCATCACTTTCTGTTGTTTTTTCTTAAGATCAAAACCACATTCTGTGTGAATGAACGTGAACTCCAAGTGTTTAAAGTTGACATGTAGGCGTCGTTGTCCTGTTCTTCTGACCTATTTGTGTCTGTGAAGTGCGTCGACACACTTAATAAACAGGCCGTAACAGGAGGGCGTGGTCACAGGGCGCGGCGACCAAAACAACCACAGGACAGGCCAGGACCGTGGCATGATGGGAAATGCAGAGAAACCACAGGCGTGGCTGGACTCTGGCCTTAAATACAGAGGAGAAGCTGAATGTGAACATTTACATGAAGCTTTAACTCTGACAGAGCAAAGGTTTCACAACACAAAAATATTCTGACATGAGCAGAAAATAAAATGCAAACTATGATCAACAAATCCAACGCAGCCGCGGTGGATTCAGTGACTGTCTGAGATAAAGGTCTGAAAACCATGAAAACATCAGTGATCACTGAGCCTCATCATCAGACGTTTCTGTTTCTGGAAACCCAACAGAGGGTTTTAATCAAACATCTCCAGAGTCTGATGAAGAATAAAACATGAGGTTGTTCATGTACATGTTCCTGACAGAAGTGATTCTCTGGAAGTGGAAATTTATGGAGCACCAGGAGGGACAAAATTAAATAAATACATGTCAAACTATGCAATTCCTATCATTTCCATTGGGGGCAGCTGCAAAAAAGAGTCTCCAGTGAATCCAATTCCGTGTCTATAGTTCATCTACTGCATCTGTTCAGATCATATTAAGACCAAAACTTCCTCATGAATCAGATGTGGTCTCTATGATTGACAGCTACCATTAGCATTGGTGGCAGACATTAAGACTGGTTCATTGTATAAAACTTACACCAACACAACCATTAAATTATTCTGTCAAGAAGTTTAAAGGAGGATTCATTACAATAACCAGAGGAACTGAAGCATTACCTGATGTTAGCATTACTACGTATTGAATTCTATGGTCTGTCAGCTAGCCTGCTAATTAGCTCAGTTAGCTATTAATGGTGTGTTTGTACAGTTATACTCTTATCGACACAACTGTAAGTATTAATAATATTTATCAAGGATCTGAAAGGACTTGATGGGGTTTATTATGATACCGTTACTTTAGTGGATGTGGGTGGGGTTTATTATGACAGGATTCATGTCCTGTTTCATGCTGCATATTTGTGCACTTTCTCTTTGTCTTTAATACTTTACCCTTTATTACGATGGCGGAAAAGTACAAAAAAAAAATTACGTTTCAAAAAACACATTCACAAATCCGAAAACAAAATAGCATTTAGAAAACACTTTTACATTTTAAGAAGACATTTACATTTTATAAAACACATTTTGTAAATGTGAAAACAAATTTACAAAATATGAAACACTTTTCAACTGCAGAGACAAATTTACAAATGGCAAAACACAAATACAACTCCCAAAACACATTTACAAAAGGCAGCTCTTAACAGAAAAGACTGTCCTAACCACAAAAGTGAGAGCAGAAACTGTTGTGATTGGTCTAATCAAGCAACCAAAACAGAGGAACGACAGGAGAAGTAAACGCTAAGCCACTAACGCTGTTAACTGTGTTTGGGAAAGTAAATTTATTTTCCAGTGAAATTACAGTGTGGAAGTGCTCAGTTCAGAGGAAAAGCTATAGTAAATATTTGTCTGTATCCATTTTCTTTACTCTGTAGCATGCCTCTGTTTTGATTGCTTGATATTTTGCAAATTTGTGTCCTAAAATGTAAATTTGTTTTGCACTTCTTGGCCACTGCACTTTACTCCTGTTGTTTTTATATTTATACCAAGCTGTGTTCTTTTTTCCACTGTCTGTGAGACTAACACAGTGAAAGATGACTTTTTATTGACTTTAACATCCTTCTTTGCTGCTACCAAACATCATCATGATTTTCATTAGGTTAGCATTAGCTCGCTCTTCTCCAGCTCCACATTATGATTAAATAGGGACACTTCTGGCTTCAAAAACATCAGCCAACCTGCCGCAACCCAAAAACATTTTAGTTTCATCATGAATCTTTGGTCTGATAAAAGATCTAGAACAATCCATGTGTCTCTAAAAGACAGTTTGTATTTCTGCAGCTCTATGTTATGTATAAAACTGGAAAGAAATTTTTCTCCACTATCAATTATTTTTCAACATGATCTCGTCTTTTTTATCTTTTATCACCTTTCACTGGATGTTGATCCTACTGATTTTTGTTTTATTTTCTCTTTAATTATTTTTCTTAATTCTGTTTTCGTATCATATGGGTTAATTCTCCTGGAAGAAGATCCGGAACAGCTCACTGCTCCTAATGTGCTAATGGTAATGCTAATGCAAAACGCTAAGTGCTCTCTCTCTCTCTCTCTGTGTATTAGGATGACTAAAACAGAAAGACCAAATTTCCCTCTGTGGATAATACAGAGTAAACATTTTAGTGATCTCAGTGAGAGTTGAACCATATTTGTGTCAGTTTTCTCATTAAACTTGATGTGGTCAGACTTGATCAACCGATGTGCTCTTGAGCAAGTTACTTAATTTCCCCATTCTCTACCTAGTTACCTGATCCTTCTTATTCTGTTTTATTTTTGGATTATTTCAAATATTTCTATTTTTGCGTGTAATATTTTTCTTTGTAAGATACATATTGGTTCCGTCTCCTTGACCACGGTGCTCATGAAGCTCTGGAGTCAAATTATAAACTATCGATGCTTCTGTCTCAAAAAGTCAGCCAAACTTCTTCAAAATGAATTGATCGGTGATGTCAGTGTTGTTGCGTTTGTGTTGGTGATGTAACCAGTGCTGATAGATGGTCCGTTTGTCGAGTGAATTTCATGCTGTTCACTTCCGTCGTATTGACTGCAGTCGTGTTGTTCTTCTTTCAGTCCTCCAGGTGGGTTCACATTGTTTCCCTCTATCCCTGCTGACAATGTTCCCTCTCTGTGATGCTGAGCTGGAGGCTTTTCTGGCCTCGGCAACAGGATCCGTCTGAGAGAAGCCGAGCCTTCGCTTCACATGGTGTCGGGTCTCGGCCATATTGAATCCGAATGGGAACGCCAGTGTTGGTTTACGCTCTTCCCTTCAATAGCAGTGGGACAATGGCAGCGGGACAGGAGAGAGGCCAGCTCCGCCCACAGACACAGACAGAGCATTGAAGACGACCAGGACCATCAGCGGTGACTGGGGCTAATGCGACAGGCTCAGGTTTGCCGTCTGAACCGCTGCTCGGTAACACGAGACAGGAAGCTTTGTGGAACGTGCGCCGTCTTTATGCCTCGGAACAAACTCCTGTTCACATCAGTTCAGACTGAAAGAAACTGGGCATCGTGGGACTTCAAACTGACTCCTGAATGCCCTGATTCTGACAAGTTCACAGACGGAGAAATGGGACGGCGCTGAAGAGTCGGTGCTTCATCACATCCACGATCACCGACGCCACATTCAGACTCGGATCTACTGTCGATATGTCTCTAAATGTTAAGAAACAAAAAAACTAGAAAAAGAAAATACACAAAAGACCAGAAAGCATCAATGGAGGCTCTGACTCTATTGATTTTACATATAAATTATGTGTAATATTCACATGTTCCCTAAACCTTATCAAATAGTTCCATCCTATCTGCTACTCTTAATGTCCATAGAGTCACAGAGAATAGTATTTCGTATAAGAGCAGAGGAGTTCCACTTCCACTTCAGTGAAGCTGCTGATGTCACTATCCCACCACTCCTGACTCCGACTCCACATTCAAATACTCCATTGTACAGACGTAGCAGCCACAGCAAAAAACCTGGTTCTGCTCTTTTTTAATCTAATACTTAAAATGATTTGACTGGTGCTGACTTCAGTTTTAGACAAACTTTATCAGTGCCACACACGGATGCAAGATGCCTCCATATTTACTTCTGTAAACACAGGGCATTTTGCATGGTCCTGTATGACATCAGGACCTCTTTTGCACACGCGGTTCACTTCAGGGTCGCATTCAGCTCATACTGAGAACTGATAGAAGTCGCATTTAATCTGTAATATGAACAAGCACAGAAAAAAAAATCAGATTTCACAAAATAATCCAACTTGTCCATTAAGACCTGCTGTGTGAACATGTACCAGTATCACACTTTTATTTATTATATTTCACACAGTTTGCTCTGAATGACAATGATGCTACAAATCATTGCCTTCATTGATGGTAGAAACAGCATCTGAATTTATTCCAGAACCTGAGCTCATACACAGATCAGTTAAAGCCCAGTTATATCCTGAATGAGCTGGAACTCTGATTCCAACGTGATTTAAACTCCATCAAAATCCTGGAATGATCTGCTGCATCCCGTTAACGTTCCACTCGTGACCCAGTTGGCAGCCATGAAGGAAAAAGCTGAATCCTGCTGAGTGGATGAACCCTGTGTTTGGAGGAAAAATGTGACTTCGCATCAGCTTTTCCTGGAATGGAATGGTCTACAACGGAAACGTATCTTCAGGCAGGAACCGCCTGAAGATGACAAATGGATGGAGATTTGTTCTGATGTTTTTACATGGAAACAGAATCAAAAGCAGAAGTGAAGTTTAACGTTCCTTCTAAACATCGAAATATAAAACCTTTAGGAGAACATAAGCTCCATTAGGAACAGTCGGAGATCAAGGTCAGTGTTAGTTTGATGAAAACCAACAGGGCGACGATGACGAGCTCCTCTTCCTTTAACTCAGGGGTGTCAAACTCATGTTAGTTCAGGGGCCACATACAGCCCAATATGACCTGAAGTGGGCCGGATCATTAAAATAATACAATAATAATATATAAATAATATCAATTCCAAAATATTTATGTCTAATGTCTATGATTTAGAGTGAAAAAAGTACAATTATATTATCAAAATGTTTACATCTACATATTATCCTTTAAAAACATGTGAAAAATGTGAACAACCATGAACAAAATGAATTTATTATTAATTTAAAAAGTACAATTTTAACAATTTATGCCATTATTTTGCCTCAGTTTCTCATTTTCAAATGTTTGCTGTAAATGACAGATCACAGTGGATCTACAAATACACAAAATATTTAATAACAGGCAGAATATTGGAAAAATTACACTTACTTTTATTAAGACATTTCATGATGTTCATATTTTTTCAGGTTGTTTACATTTTTTGTAAAAGGCCAGTCTGTAAATGTAAAAGTTTTTGTGTAATTTTACTTATTTTTACACTAAAACAAAGAGAAAAATATTTAGGGTTTCCATTCTTAATAGTTTATTATGATAGTATTTTATTAGTCTGACCCACTTTAGATTGAACTGACCTAAAATAACATCCTTGATTGTTCATATTTTCAGTGTAATTTTTGTATTTCACTAATTCATGCTGTGGGCCGGACTGGACCCTTTGGCGGGCCAGTTTTTGGCCGCATGTTTGACACCCCTGCTTTAACTGATGGATGAAGGTCTGGAGCAGCAGACGTTCATCTTAAGTAAAACTATGACGAACGAAACAAGCCGAAAAGAAACAGGAAGTCAGGTTTAGTGTTTCCTGTTGAACAAAAATAGAAAAAAAAAATCATTGACACTAGATGGATTTTTAAATAAATAATAATGAATATAAATAATAATTTTGTGAAGATGTTCAAATCAAAAACTTTTGACCAAATATTATGTAAAAAGATGAAAATGAAGTAAAATGACAAAATGATGGCAATGTTTAGAAATCGATATGAAGTGACAATAATGAAACAATATAAATAACAACAATATAACAAACACAGTGTTAAGAGATAAAAAAAAGGATGAAAATTATGCAAAAATGAAAATTAGTTGAAGACAAAACCAATGTAAACAACAAATACTATGAAAAATATGAAAGTACAAAAACAATGTCAAAGGATGAAAGTATATATAAAAGGAAAAGAAATATAAAAAAAGAAAAGGCAAAACGCACAGATAAAAATAATGTTAAAAAGGGGGAAACTACTGAAAAATGATGAACTGTTGAAAATCAGAAGTAACAAAGAGACAAAAAACTATATAAAACATAAGAGACTGAAAAAAAACATGATCTAAAATCACAGAGAGTTAAAAAGAACATAAAAAGGGTAAATAAAGTCTTTAAAGCTTAAAGGGTTCATATTTATCTAAACCCACTTTTGTTAGTTTGGTTCATTTATTTGTGTATTTGGACCCTAATAGTTCATACAGTCTGAATTTGAACCCTCCAGATACTGCAAAACTATTGTTATATTAACTTTTGGCAAAAATAAAGTGGATTTCTACAACCTGTTTTAATTCATGCTTAATTTGTTATGTTTTCCAACTAGTTACATCACAACATTTGCCCATATAAGGTCAAGACTTCCAAGCAACATTTCCCTGAGTATGACATAATTGTTTATCAGCAGCAGTGGTTGTATAAAAACTGAAAATATGTCCAAACTTTGAGCTGTTTACCTAAATGTTCAGTTGTTGGTTAAACGGGACAGAGCAGCACAGCCAATCACCTGGAGGGGGCGGGGCCTGAAGTGGCTCATGTGCATTTAAAGGGCCAGCGCTCCAAACCACCTTTCTGGTGTCATTACTCAGAAATAGAGTTGAAGATGGACCTGTGGAGTTGAATGAATGAAGAATTCAGACCCAAGCAGAGCATTTACAGTTTACGTAGACCACAGGAAATGTTGGAAAATGTAAAACATGCAATAAAGTACACAAACAAAGATCCAGGAAACAGGAGGGAAATGCGGCTGGATGTGGAAGAGACAGATGAGGTTAACGTCCTCAGGGTGGACACTGGTATTTCTCTGTCTCTGTTGTCACAGAGATTGGCGATGTGTCATCTCCTTCCACAGACGAGATGAAGCGATGGCTCTGTTACGTAATCTCTGATCTCATCTCTGACTGTGTTTCACTGCTGACTCGGCGAACCAGCCACATGACCTCATCGCACATGGACGAACAGTTTCCAAACATGCAGCTCCTTTATCAGCAGCTGATGGAGAACCTGGAGAACCCGGAGAACCTGGAGAACCCAGAGAACACGTCCTCCTCCTGGAGACTTTTCAGTTTAACTCAGAGTGGAACCTGTTAGTGACATTCAATGAGTTAAGACCAGGAAAAAACTGGATGGTTTTGTTCCAGAGATGAAATAATGTCCAAGGGCGGGATGGAAAATACACGACCATCATGATTTATGACAAAAGGCAAACTGGAGAAAATAACTTCAACACATGACTGATTGATTGGAGTCAGTTTGGTGCTAAAATATTGGATGTTTTTCCAGTTTCTGAAATAAAACAGTGACATACAGACATGCCGATCACTCACACTCCATGGGTAAACCTGTGTTATCATGCTTGTACTGTTCGTAAAATGTGAATCAGATACGCTGTTTTAACACCCTCATGGACACCTGGTGTTTCTATGGGAACCACTACTGAAGCATTAAAATCCACACTGTGCTAGTTAATATTTAACTCTTTACTGCTCTTCCTGTTCAAACACTGGGGCCTTGAATGACATCCAGGATAGGATGAGGGTTTTTAATTCAGACTGGAACACTTTGCTACATCATGAAAGGTGGAAATTTAGGATGTGAACGTCATATGAGCCTTGTTTATCCAAACCCTAACCACATGATGGTGCTCTACAGTGTATATTTCAGGTTCATGAGATGGTGTGTATGATGCTATTATTTAAAACAGAGGTGGGAAATATCTGTTTGTATACATATATGTATACGTGGCCTGGATGTCGGATTTATGTGTGAACGTCCTTACTGTGCTTCATGAAGTCTTTCTTTATGTGTCAAACTTCTCACCTGTTGTTGAGTCTTCATTCTTCATCCTTATTCTGCTGAACATTTTAAACCCTGGTTTGTGTCAGGCTGTTGTTGTTAATGTGATCTCAGATCAGGCAGAATCAATACACACTGGTAATAACATCACAGCATATGTTCTGTATGGAACTGAAGGCAGATGAGATAAATGAATTTGGTTTTTATGTTGAATATTGATTAAAGTAATGATATTTTGATTTATTAAACGGAATTATGCATTTTCAAACATTTCCCTTTGGCAGAGGTGGAAAGTAACTAAGTAAATTACTTGCATTACTGTAATTGAGTAGCTTTTTTGTGTACTTGTACTTTTTCAAGTAGATTTTAAAATGTGTGATTTTACTTGTACTTAAGTACGTTTTCTTAGAAGTAGTGTACTTTGGTACATTTTACATCACAACCATTACTGAGTAAAAAAAAAAAAAAAAAAGGAAAAGGCGTTCTTGAGATGAATGACAGGAAGGAGAGTTGGTGCGTCTCAAGTGTGTGTCTCAAGACGATGGCCGACATGGAGGAGGTGGAGCGTGCTGTGGTGGATGACCCTGCACCTGCAGAGAAAAATTCCAATGCAGTGCACCCCTGGCCCTATATTAGTC
>JAQQZY010000001.1:34131978-34145170 GCA_030068375.1 Ostorhinchus rueppellii
TAATAATAATAGTAATAATAGTAATAATAATAATAATAATAATAATAATAATAATAATAATAATAATAATAATAATAGATTAGACTTCTATAGAGCTTCTTCAAGACATTCAAAGCTTTATATTACTGGTCCATTATCCATTCGCTCTCACACTCTCACTCTGATGGTGTTAAACTACATCTGTATCCACTGCTGAACTGGGACAGACTGACAGAAGGGTGGCTGCCAATTTGCACCAAACGGCCCCTCCCACCACCACTGAACATTCATATGCATTCATACCAGAGTGAGTGACACTGGAGGTAAGGTGGGTGAAGTGTCTTGCCCAAGGACACAACGGCATATGACAAGGACAGAGCCGGATTTGAACCGCCAACCCTTTGGTTATTGTTGAATTTCATTTCTTTTTCTTAAAACAGTTCAGGTTGTTCAGTTTATCCATATTTTATTGTGATGTAAACATTTTCATCATTGAATTTTACTTTTTTTCACTAAAACAAGGAGAAAAGTTTGGAGTTGTCATTATCTACAGGTCAGTATGTTATTATTTTACTGGTCTGATCCATTTGAAATCATATTGGGCTGAATGTGGAACCTGAACTAAAATGAGTCTGACATCCCTGATGTAAAAGGTTGGTGTTTAAAACCCCAGCAAGCATTTCAACAGATTAATATGAGAAAGATGTTGTGGGTTAAGGGTGAATCATCACCACTTTCAACAGGGGTGATTTAAGGTCAGTGTCTAATACTGAATGGAATGTATTTAATCAGTTCTCGTCACATCACATTCTCCTTTAGTACCACTTAAACATGCAGATACACGTTAATAAAAGTTAGATGATGGAAAATGAAAACAAGGACCGAGCAAAGTCATTAACCCTCAAACACCAAAACCATCTAGTGATGTAAATGTGTAAGACCTGTTCATCCACTAATCCAGTCATACTCGCTGTGCAGTTCACGATCTGCATGTGCCTCATCAAGCTTTAATTGGCAGCTCATGTAGTAACTTCGAACAATATGACAATACAGCCAATACATAAAAAAAAAAAAAAAATCTGCTATAAGTATACAAGGAACACTAGGCGATAACATGCAAATACCCAAGTCAATCCCTTGACGCCTGTATTTATTTCCAGTTATGGACAAAAAAATCACTTGTGATTTCCTTTCAAGGAGAGAGTATTTTGGTTGCATTTTGGAGGGAGTTTGATGTGAATTTGCAACAATCGGCGTCATGGAATTAAATGTCTCCTTTCATCTCTATTTATGTTGTTTTCAAAAACGGGGTAATTGTCAAACATGGCAACACGCGCTCCCATCATTTTTACGATAACGGCTCACCTGTGTTGGCACTGCGAGCATGCATCCAATGATAGCTAGCATGACATACACAGGACACATAATGGATCGATTTCTGATCAAAAATGGACAACAAATTCCAAATACTTCATGAAGGACATCCATCCCATCTTCCATTCATCCCAATATTAAAGTAAATAGTATATGATCTTAATTGAAAATGTATTTGCTGTGTTGCTTCTCCTTTTTACGTATAGAAATTCTCATTTTTAGGGGTGATTTGATAAATTGTCATAAAAGTGGCTCCCTCCTTGACTTTGCTAATCTGGCTCTTGTGCAAAAAACAGTGAGAATCACTGCACTAATCCTATCAGTACGAGTAAACAATTAGGGATGGGAACTGAGAAGAATTTAACAATTCCAGTTTCATTATCGATTTTCTTGCTGATTCTCATTGGGTGAGGGAATGAAAGAGCAGAAATGGGGTTGTTTGCATTAACTGTCTTTTATGTTTCCACGTGCACAGAAAATATACAACATATACAGTATTCACAAATAAAAATAACAGATGATGGTGATGATGGTTCCAGATGGTCATGTAGGAGGTGGCAATCAGGAATGTTAAGGGGGCACATGCTGGTAATGGATGGGGCAACGGGGGGGTGGGTGTCACACCATACGACTGCAGGGGGCAGGATGTTTGTTGACCCCCCCAGAACGGGGCCCAGATGATGCTGTAGTGTTTCCTCTGTTGCTAGATTCACAAGCGTGGCTAAGTAACGTATCAAACACGTATATTCCTGCAAATGAACTGCATGGTATGGACAAATGTTTGAGCATATTGAAGAAATGGAAGCTTTGCAAACATTACAAGTTACAATGTTTTCATGTGAAATATAGACCTTCTCTGGAGCATTTTTGCCTCAATGCCATGTTGGCTCTGTTCAAAACCAAACCACCACCAAGTTCTTATGAAAGAATAGAAATGCTATTTATTGCATAATGCATACCAAAGTCAATCATATTATACCACATTACAACCTGCAGTAGCACTCTACTCTGCAAGCTTCACTACAATCTACAGTTGTAAAAACTTTAGCTACGGTATACAGTATAATGATCTGTATAGTATAATGAACCTCTTATAATCTCGATCTCTACAACTACAAATCTCCAAAAATAACACCAATTTCTTTTTATTCTATTTTGTTGTTTTACTAGGATGCATGTACTCTCTACATTACAAGTTACACTGCAATCTAAAGTCTACAATTTACAATCTACTACAAATGACATGAATCAATGAAAATTAAAAAATACAAGAAAACAAACACCAATAAGAATAGTTGATGTAATGCATTACATCATATCCAACTAATGGGAAGGAAGTCTCATGCTAAAACCTCACAATAGACACAACTCTGCGAGATGTCAAAGCAAAAACAACATGGCGCTGGAAAATTGAGTGCATGCCAGCAAACCCAATGGATCTCGGCAGATTTTAGCAAAATTAGTGGGGAAAATAGAAAAAAATGCCTTAAATTTCAAAATGAGTATAGTGGCGCTGAGCTAGCAGTATACTGGTGCAGCGCCATTGTTCCATCATCTGGGGAGAACCCTGAGATAGTTGGTGTAAAATACAGTTTATCATCTTTTCATGGTCATCAGATATGACCCATTTGGATGTTCAGAGGCTCTGTAGTTACCGTGGAAACACCATCATCTTCTACATCATTGATTCACCAGTAAAACCAATGGAGTTGGATCAATGACAGTTGATGGACACACTGGGTTTGTGTTCAATTAATAATATAGTTCGTTGAAAAGTAATTTTTTCTTCGCTTCTATTTGTTTTGATATAATAACCTTTGAATTTACACTGAGCTTTAATGAACATCTACATGATCAGTGAATTAAATATAGAACTAGAGAAGCACTCAGAGAGCACAGACCTCCGCCAAGGCAGTGTTTGTACTTTCATCCAGTAGATGGCGCTGAATGTACAGATCACCACCAAAATCTAATCATCTCTAGGATACCCTATTTCTGACAATCTGTCAAAATTTCATGAAAATCCCTCCATAACTTTTTGAGCTATCTTGCAAACAGACAGACAGAAAAACCAACGTCGATGAAAACGTAACCTTCTTGGCGGAGGTAAAAATACATGATTTATACTGAAAAATAAAAAGATAATATTGTAGCAAATGAAGATAAATCGCTTAGGAAAACTTAAATGTAGCAAAAAAATCCAGTTTTTGGTCTGTAAACGTTAAAAACATGCATTGGAAGTGGTTGTGGTGGATGTGTGATAGAACATGGCACTCCTATAGGTCTGAGGAGAACATCTTGTCTTTTTCTTAAATCGCTGATAGATTTTAACCTTTACTGTGAGACCGACGGCCCTTTAAATAAAACCTGAAAAGCTGCTGAGGGCTCAAAGATGTTTACGGTCAGAGAAACTCCCTCTAATACGCTCCACCTCCGACCGCCTTCTGTCCACACTTGGCACCGTTGAACTCATGGCGAGCTTAGCGTTTGATGTCAGCATCCTGACCCTGTGGTTTTTGCTTGTGGTTGTCGGGACGTTACGTAAACCGTCATTATGTGCAGATTTTTTTGCTCCGGGCATTACATCATGGCTGAACTTTGCCATGTGGTGCTGATGTTATTTTTGGCTGAGTAGAGTTCTGCACCTGAATAGAGAAGGCCTGGCACCGCCGCAGGAAAAAGGAGAGAAGAAGAAGAGGGGGTGAGGTGAGGTGACAGGAACGGAGGCTGTTAAACAGTTAAAGGCTCTGATGAGTTTAACAGTTTGTCCCTGAAGACGCTGTCGGAAAGAGTGAAGAGGAAAAAGGAAAGACTGGAGCGACGGCTGTTTTATACATTTTTCAGAAAACGCTCTTTGTCTGGCTTTGCCTCTCGCGTCGTCTGCGGTCTGGAAACATTTCCTGATGAGAGGCTGATCCGCCATCATCATCAGCAGCATGACATCTTAGTAACGAGGCTGATTCCCAGGCTTCGACCTCCTCCTCCTCCTCCGTCTGCTCTGAACTCGACTCCTTTTTCTTTTCTGTTGAGGCAAAAAAAACCTCTCCGTCTTCCAGGGAAATTCCAATCATTTCCATCAAATGTGGAGATGGAAATGGATAGGAATTTGACATTTCTGGTTCCATTATTAGTATCATCTACCAATTCAATTCCCTATTGACTGTCATTGGATTAGGGAATAAACTATAATGCAAAAGGCCCCCCCCCCCCCCCTTTTTTTTTTTTTGCATTAATGTTGAATATGCACTAACATTTTGCATTCGATTTGAACCAGCCTCCTAAAGCAGCGCTGTCAAACTCATGTTAGTTCAGTTCTACATACAGCCTAATATGGTATAAAGGGGGTGGGGCCAGTGAAATAATATAAATAACAGGATAAGAACTTCTGGGTGAAAAAAATTTAAATTCCATAATGAAAATGTTTATATCTATGAATTATACTCGAACATAACATGAACAAATATGAACCTGAAAATTCTTAAGTAAAATAAGTGCAATGTTAACAATATTACGCCTTAGTTTATAATTTAAACATGTGAATCACAACTTACAGATCACAGTGGATCTACAAATACACAAAACATTAAATAACAGGAAGAATATGATTAAAATTTCACATATTACTCTTAAGAGATTTCAGGTTATTCACTTTTTTAAAAAAATAAATAAAAGGTTAGTCTGTAAATATAAATATTTTTGTATAATTTAACTTTTTTTTTTTTTTTTTTTACATTAAAACAAAGAGAAAAATGAGCAGTTTTCATTACTTATAGGTTATTATGATAGTATTTTACTGGTCTGATCCACTTTAGATTGAATTGACCTAAAATGATTTGAACATCCTTGATTGTTCATATCTTCAGTGTCATTTTTGCATGTCACAAGTTCATTACACAGGCTGGATTGAACCCGTAGGTGGGTCGGATTTGGCCCTGGGGCCACATGTTTGATACCTGTGTCCTAAAAGGTTTTAAAGGTGTAGCTAAAGGAGTATTGGATCCACCTGCTGCAGCCTCGGAGCCTGGTTGTTTACTAAATGTAAGTCATGCAGATTATTCATAAACAACAGTAAAGCAGGTGGACACAATGAAATGGGGCTGATATTAACAGTATCGAGAAAACCCGGAGGAGTTTAATGTTCGTGGTAGGCTCCGCCCCACAGTCACCACCCCCTTGACTAAGCACCCAATCAAAGACATTCCATTGGTGCAGTTTAATTGGATGCAGTGGTTAAATGTTTGTGCAGGTTGGAGGTATTTCCCACTTTGTCACAATGGAAGCTCTGCGACTGTTGTAAATGGTCCTGGTGTTGTCTCTGCTGATCACATACAACCAGACTTTAGTGGCATCTGAACCAAAACCCAGAAATGACCTGGTGATACATTTGCCATTATGGTGAGTGGAATTGTTAAGCAAACAAACTAATGATTCTAAGGAACTGCACTATGGGAACTGGATCAATAGAAGAACCAGAACCCTGTTGGAACTCAGTGTGTGATGGAAAAGTGACATTAGTGGAAGTTAACATTCAGAAGTCTTTGGTTACTTTTTTCATTGTTTTTATGCTTTTTTTTTTTTTTTGTACAAAATTGGAAAATATTTTAACTTATGTCCCAACTCTCTACTACATCTGGATTGATTTTTAATTACATTTCTTATAAAATTGTATTCTGGCTGAATTTGTTGAATATGCTTAAAGCAGCAGATAACTTTCGTCACTAATTTTTCATCAAATCTGTAAAACCCCAGTGATAGCCCAGACCTGGCTCCAGGATAAAATGTCTAAGGGTGCCGTTGAAATTTTTGAGGGTGCACATATATTTTTCTTATTTTGGTAAGCATTCTCTTCAAAATAAAAGCTCATAATAACCATAAGCTCCAAAACGAGCAATATACACATAAAGCCGGTTTCAGTAAATGGTTTGTCACTTTTGGCACTGGAACCAATTGTAAACTTCAGACATGGAAAGCAAAAAACAGCATCAGTACTCACTGAATATTCCAGCAACTCCTGTTCATTAAACCAGCTCCTGTGAAACCAGCGTTTTTTGCCGTAAATGGTCCGAATGGGGAAGGATTTTAGCCCCACCTGGGCAGGCTTCTCTGTCCCTAAATACGGCGGACAGCCAGGGCCAGCCTGCGGCGGGTGTAGTGGGCAAACCGGCGCCAAGGTCGATGGCTCTTCTGCGGCTGATGGAGGCGGGTGAGACCGCAGAACGTCCGTTTCTGGATCAGTGTCAGGGCTTGCCTCCGCAGAGTCTGCACAGGTAGCCACTGTCTTCTTAAACCTCGTACCTGCTTTTTTGTTGTTGTTGTTGTTGTTGTTTTCTTTCTTTCCCGTGAGGTCAAATCACTCTAACTCTGTCCATGGTCCTGAAGTGACCACGCTATTGCGCTGTGGACAGGTGAAGGCTGGAGCTGCGTCAGCGCTCCGCAAACCAGCAAGCTTTATTTAGTTCAGATTCATATTATAGGGGGCAAGACTGTGTTTCAATACTCTTATTGTAATCTCTATCACAATTTTTGATATTTTCATGACTTTACAAAGAACATAAAGTGAGGGTGCAGAATTTGCAACTGAGGGTGCCTGGCCCCACCTGGCACCCTCATGACACCGAGCGTGTGATAGCTTAAGTATCATGAATCCAGTTATCTTTTTGTGACTACTCACTTTAGTCACTTCCCTCACACTGAACAACTTCAAAGTGTACTCAATCACGAACTTTCAGTTTATTTACATACCAAACCAAAATGGAGCCAAACTGTCACTCGAGCCTTTTTTCAAATTCCATGCAGTCGCAGTATGTCCGCAGCAGCAACAAACATGGAAATGGCTTCACTGGTTCTCACTGCTGCAGCTGCGCGGAATTAAAAAAAAGGCTCAAGTGACGGTCACAGAAAAGCTAAGAGATGTTTGATACTTAGGCGTCACTCAGGTTTTACAGATTTGATGAAAAATTGGCGGCGAACATCATACGCTGCTTTAAGTTATTTGGCTTTTTTGTGGGTGAATATGCAGAGTTTTATGTGGAATGTGTCTGTGCATGATTCCAATCTCAACCCAGCTGTTTGGTTTATTTTGAAAAAAAAAAAACAAAAAAAAAAACTTGGATCCTGGTCTACTTTGGTGGCCCCGAGGGTCAAAAGAAAAGTGCATGTTGGAAAATGACAAAGAAGAAAAAATAAAAGGAGGTTTCATTGATCTCTGTTTCTAAAAAAGTCAACAGGAGGAACATTTCAGAAAAAGTAGCTGATGAAGATAGGAAATGTGTATAGTTGTGTGTTCTGTAATAATGTATTCTATTTCTTCTACATCCCTGTGTTTGGCCCCCTGGGGTCACCATCCCCTCCCTGTCTGACCCCCTCCTCATCACGGCTGCAGATGTGGCACATCTGGCTCCAGCAGTGACTCACTGCGCTTGGCTCCGACTCTGTTCTGCTCCCCTCACTCGCCGCCATGGCAACAGATGAATGTTTGGCACAAAGCCATTGGCACGGAGTTGTGGTGAGCGAGTCAGAGCCGCGGACAGACGGAGTGTGTGTGTCTGAGCAGGAGCATGAGGATGAAGAGTTAAAGAGGTGAGGAGGGCGGGGCTTAAAGCTCTGCCTCTGAATTGTGGGTTCTGTCTGAACAAAGCTGAGTGCGACACTGCCGCCGCTCCCACTTGGCAGTCGCCGTGTTTTCCCATCAGCCCTTGCCTTGGCAGCTGGCCGACCTTTCCCTGCAGGCCTGCAAAGAGGATTAGGACGGAGTGGGGGGGCTGTGGAGGGGGATTGAAAAGGAAAAACAGAGGCTTGTTGTTTTTCTCTTGTCTCCTCACTTCACCCTCAGTGACATCAGCGACTCCAGATGCAAGGCGTCAAAAGAGTTTTCCCCAGTTTTATTTTTTATTTGGCTCGGATGTTAGAATGTTACAAATGCAACAGAGGGTGTTGTATCTTAGGGCAGGGGGAGGGTGGCAAAAATGGCACCGCCTGCAGTTTTCAGCTTCCACAAAAACATCAACAACTGGAAAGATGATTCAAACGAGTCAAAAACTGAGTTCACAGAGTTTACATCATCAAACATCTGTAACCATGTGGATTCAGCTTCAGATGTGACTGGATATAGCTACAAGATGAAAACGACAAATGAAATTAGCATCATCTTTCCAACTTTCCAGGATGATGCATTCAATAGAACACTGATGAAGCATTAGCAAAAACTTCATAACTCTACAGTTGTTTTTTTTTGTTAAATAAATGAATGCAATATAATAATAAATGTAAATCTGATTTACTCACTGATCTGCTTCAATTTTATATGAGAAATACTCAGTTTGTCATTAAATAATGTTGTGATGGAGATGTTTCTGCTGAAATGGAAACAGACTGAAGTATAACTGGAACTATGAGGAGGTTCGGAGTCCAAAGAAAAGAAGAAGAAAAAGAAGAGGAGGAAGAAGAAAAGAGCGCCAGTGTCTCAGTAAACAGGAAGCTGCTCATTACTGCTGATATCCGGCAATAAAGTTATGTCAGATGATTAAAGTGCATCACTCAGCTTCTGTCGACCACGAAACAACAGAGTGGATAATGATGGTCCACCATGCCTCCAAGACAGAAACAAACCACGACCGGTTTCTAATCATAGAAAAAGCAAAACAGTGTGACTAAACATGGTATAATGTAAATAAAAACAGAACATTATAGCTTTTATTTTATTCTCAATAGAACGTACTTTTGTATTCGACATATCTTCATGCGTTTGAGATGGAAGCAACAAAACATGCAACTAAAAGCAAAAACATCTGGAGGAACATTTAATTATCAACAGATCAGTACGTGATTGGGTATGAAAAGAGTATCTTCGTATCCTCAGGGTGCACTGCATTAAAACCAGACATGATCCTGTGATGCTAATCAGTCCACAGACTCAGGAACACGTCCAGAAACCACAGTTCACCATCACATCCACAAATGTAGGTTAAAGCTCCATCATATAAAGAAGAAGCCATGTGAACATGTTCTGGAAACGCTGCTGTCTTCTCTCTTAGTAAACTGATCTGAGGTCCAACCAATCAGAGTGTGACATTCTGTTTGTAAATATATACTTGATGGACTAAACAATCAAAAATATATATATTTTACAATGTTGAAAGTTCAGAATGGACAAACAATTGAAGTAATATTTATTTTTTCTCAGTACTTCAACAATTGGGAATAAATATATAGAGAGTAATGATTTGCAAAAATACGTGTTGATTAAAAATAAACTTTTTCCAATAGCTCAGTCAATCTTCTAAGTGTCCCAGATTCTTTTATACAGAGGGAGTTATTCAAAATATGCTTGTTCTGAAATATCTGTCACACTGTCATGCTGTAAACAGCTCATTTTGAGGTGCAAGCTGTCCTCCAGCAAAATGGACACAATAGACATTTGTTCACAGTTTGTGTTGAGTGTATCTGCAAAATAAACTTATGTAAACACATTATAATTTTCTGTGGTTTGTAAAGTTTTGTACGTATATTTTACATTCAATTTCAAGGATACTGCTATGGCATTTCTGTATTTAGAAAAACACGTGGGAAAAATATGGTTTATTGCACTTTATTTTGTTAATATGGACTTATTTCCTACATATTATTATAGTTTGGGATATAAAGATTGTGCTGATGTATAGGAAATTAAAATAGTCCAAAAAAATGTCACTACAGCTGTAAACATATGTTCTGGAGGACTGGTTCCATGGAGGATATCAGGGATTAATTTAATTTCCAAACACAAATGATAAATTAACTTAATTTGTTAATGAGTGTTTTGTCCTCTTTTGTTTCCTCATTTGTTTCTATTTCTTCTAGTTTTTATCCTCCTCTTGTGTGTATTAACCCCATGAATTCAAACATATGTTTGCTTAGTTTGTTTATTCTCATGTTTCTTCGATAATGAAATAAATGAGGGGGATATTTCCTTGCATCTGTTTCTCCGTGCTATGTTTACAGTCGCTGATGACTCCGTCTGCAGCTTCGATCGAGCGCAGCCTCTTAATAATTGAGTGAACAGCTTTGTAGTGTCGGCTTTGAAGTGTTAAACTGGTTTAATTTTTAACCAGGGTGTTTGGTGAATCGAGTGTCGCTACGCACAGAGAACGGCTGTGATGATGTGGAACACATGATGCATTCAGGGCAGAAAATAAAACACATTTCTGTTTTATCTGGAGTCAGTCGGAGGCGGCTGTCACGAGTCCAGATAATTAAGAGTTGGCCTCCAATTCAATGCAGAAACAGATTAGCCTCGCCGTCGCAGTGGGAATGAGTGTAAACGTCTGCTTAATGAAAAACACTTTGAAATGGCTTTAAGGATGTCTGTCAGACTGAAAAATGAAGGAAATCAGCTGTAAATGTAAACAGGAGCACAGGAAGAAGAAGGAAATCAGATGCTTTGGTTCATGCAGTGACTTTAGAACTGTGCGACCAGAGGAGGAAGTACAAATAGTACACTACTGTACTTTACATGGATATATTTTTCTGTTAGTTTTTCATTTTAACACAAATATCTATATTTTCTTCCTCACATTTTCAGGTTAGGTTTTAGTGTTAATGTGAAATAATTTGTAATTTGAGCATCTATAAATAGAAACAAGGAGGACCTAGAACTGAACCCTGTGGAACACCAGATGAAATGTTATTGCTGGTTTACATGAGATGAGTGTGCTGAAGTTGAGCTTTCAATGGACAGTGAAACAGTTAATTTACACATTCTATAAACAGCCAGAATTGGATGGTTTCAATCTCACAAACCAGCAAATGTCAATCTGATCTGAAATACATGACATTTTTCATCATTTCTACTCATTTTATTAAATGACTGATGTAATTTTATGTAAATGAGGTCTTTTGAGTGTAAATTCTCCAAAAACATCTACAGTGACCAGTGGGGTGCTAGCTTGAATGGCACACTCTGTGAGACACCCCTTTATCAAATTTACACACTCAAATCATTAATTATCACATTTTTAATGAATGAATGAACGTGGAGGCTTTCTACACCTGTTATTACAATAAGAAGATTACTTTCCAGACATGGATTAGATAATATAATCTACCTGAACCACATCTAGATCAAGCTGTGCACAGTTCAGGAAGCTTTACCATCGCATATGTACTGTACCATAATAAACAATATCATCCATATGTCTGACCTTTCACCTCTGAGTAACACATCCCAAGTTAGCTAACATGATGCAAATAAAGGGAAAAAATGGAAGAATTTATGTACATGGAGCTGCAAAGAAAAAAGGTGCTTCATAGCTGAATGTTTTTAACAGAAAGGAGCAAAAACAGACTAACATCAACATCAACTGGTGGAAAAACATCTAAATGTGGCTCATAAGGAGGCTAAAGATAATAACAACAAAAGCAGGAGATCAAGATCAATGAGACCAGACAGATTTTTAATGAAAAATATGAGTTCAACATTCAACAACTAACATTGAAATGAATTTTTTTTTTTAATTGATAAGTTATGATTCTGAAACATTTTACGAAGATTCCCACGAAAAAAATATCTGAGCTCAATGACCAGAATAAACACAGAAAGTAGAGAATAATTATTATGTAAAAGACAAAACAGACAATGGATGTTTAATGAGCGTGATAAAGGAGAAGTAACGTCAATATGGATGGATGGATGGATGGATGGATGGATGGATGGATGGATGGATGGATGGATGGATGGATGATGTGAGCTTTAACAGAAACAGCCACTTGAAATATAGAAATGCTTGTTGGATCAGGATTTGTACGTTCACCAGGACTGTACACTTAACATGAGCACAAATAAAAGTACAATCCAGCTCCGCTCAGTGCTGTGGTTTTTATCTGTTTTATTTGGCTCAGACACTGTGAAAAAAAGTTTTGTATGAAAAAGCTTGATTGATCAGAACAGTAACATCCAGGTTGGATAATGTGTTAAAACCTGATCCAATGTTTGACACAGAGTAGATGTTTTCAGTCTGAGGAGGATCTGGTCTACCTCCTTCCTCCCTCTGTGACTGTAAACACTAATGAACGCTGGACTCCACAGCCCTGGTTTGACCTCCAGCTCTGCCTGGTTTCCCATCGAGCAGACTTCCTCCCTCATGTGAAACTGCTAAGCTGAATAAACTGACTGGGTCGACCCCCGTGGCCGCCGAGCCAAGTCTGCAAATCCCTGATCTGAGGTCCACAGGGAGGCTATTTAAAGAGGCGCTGACCAGGCACAACTCGGACCGCCTGCAGGTCCTGAGACCAGCTTATGGGCTCAGAGACAGACACTTTACCCTTTATTTAACCCACTGATCTTCCTCTCATTTGAGTGTATAAATTAGACATTGGCAGCTCCTCCTCTCCACGATTTATCTCTTGTAAACAAGCAGTAACCGTTCATCTGGTGTTCCACAGGGTGTAGTTCTAGATACTCCTCTTTTCTCTTTATAGATGCTTAAATTACAAATTATTGCCAATTATACTGAAGCAAAGAAAGACACAGAATTGTCAAAAGTCACAATGTCTACCTTTATGTCACAACCGGACCCAGTTCTTCTGTCATGTCCCAGTGGTTCCCTTGATCCAGATCCAGCCCCCCCGTTTGTGGTTGTGAATGTAGTCCTCTGCGGGACACCTGTAAGTCCATTGTAATTTTAAAAACAACTAATAACAGTATTACAGTATTATACAAAAACTTGGTCATATCATTAAGCTGTTTTGGCCTGTTTGATCCTCGACCCAAAATGGTGGTGGGTCTCTGGCGGTACTCCCAGTGGTTGCAGGCTATGATGCCTCCCTGTGTGGATGGCTACCCATTGGTGGCCTTTCCTCACCC
>JAQQZY010000001.1:34154696-34166565 GCA_030068375.1 Ostorhinchus rueppellii
AATGACAAACAACAAAGAAAAAGACCCGATGGGAAAAGTTGCGGTTTCATGTGGACATGGCTTCAGAATAGAAGTTCCTCATTGTCACAACTTAAAAACCTCAGAATCTAGGCATCCATCAGAAACCTGTGAACTCAAATTATCCAGAAAGTTTTGGAAAGTAGGACTTTCTGATGTAGTCAAATGAATTTAAAACTGTTCAGTTGTTGTGAAAAGCCCAGATGAGATGGTTCTGTTCAGGTCTGGTCATTTCCAGTGGATGTTCTAGGCATGTTTGGTTCAGGGAACGTTCTTCAAGTACCTTCAAAAGGAGGAACATTTGCTGACAGCTCCTCAAAGGTGTTTAATCCTGAACATTTTCAGGAATGATAATGTTTGGAGATTCGCTAAATTAACTATTAAACTCTTCTGATGATGTTCACTGCAGGATTAAACTGAGAAACCAGCAGGAAATGTTTCTCAGGAAAATGTTCAGAGTAAACTGTCCTGAAGAACCATAGAAGGATGATTAACAGAGCTCTGGAGTAAAAGAAAATATTTGTATTTTTCTTACAGTAACCCACTTTATTCTTACTTCCATCAACATATTGTCCATAAAATGTCTGTTCCCACAGATTAGAATCCTAATTTTAGTCTGTGTTCATCTGGACAAATGAGGTTTATGTATTTTGTTGGAGGAATACTGAAAACTGGAGCATTAGTGAACTTTAACCGATAGTTCAACTGCATCTACAAACACTGGTGTTAACAAAGGAAATAACTGAATTAAAGTTTTTACTTTACTGTAACTGTATGACTTTGCCACAGAAATAAAACATTTCTTCGTGATGGTTTTATTCACATGAGGTTCAGGTCTCAAGTCAGAGGCAGATTTAGCTTTAGTTTTACTATTTTTGTCTAGATTTGTAAAATGTGGTTAATATTTGGTTCTGATTTCACGTTCCCCTCCGTGAGTCTGATGATGGTTTTACTGCAAGTATTTCGTTCACTCTGTAAACCCTAATCCTGGATCTGATCCTACTTTTCTGCTTTGTCTGAGCTCAGACTGAATGGAGGAGGGAGGTTTATGTTTTTCCTGGTAACAGTAGCTGAATTCTTTGATTGGCTGTTGGCTCAGTGAAGTCATGAGTCTGGATCTGAGACTGTGTGTGACTGTATGTGATTTAATAAGGGCCATGCAGACACTGGCCACTGTGCAAGTACAGCTTCAACACCTGTCGCCATCATTCTGCAGAGTTCACGAGGAAAAGTGCAGCTTTAAACTGTCAACAGAGAGATGGGTTTTATTTAGTGACAGATTCTAGAGTAGATGAAAACGACATGGACACAAATGGAAAAATAAAGGAATGTTGGACTGTTTTTCCAAAGTTCAGTGTGTGTTTCATAGACTTGCTGAGCTGTGTCGGCTGGAGTCCTGCTCAGGGTTTTGGTTTTTGGAAAAGCTCTTCAGCCTCTTGTGAGCAGAGAGGAGAGAAGAGAGACGAGCACTCACTCTGCATCCAATTCCAGTCCTGAACTTCTCAACCACACTGAATAGCCACAGATGACAAATTAGTTTATTTTATTCCAAGACTTTACACCATACGCGCATTCGTAACTTGAGGAAACTCCTGAAAAATGACTCAAACATGAAAATGCACATTTTGTGTCTAAATTAAAACAAAATCTGTAACTGTTCGGTCATTCAATCACAAATGGTTACAGGTTGAATCTTTGACTGTTAACATTTTAGATTAAGTAAGTCTTTTTAATGGTTTGATGACTGGTTTCAGTGGAGGGTTTTGTTATTTTTTTTATTCGCCTGATGCTGCTGCCTCTTGGCCACACCATCGTTGGAAATGAGAACTGGTTCTTAATTTACTTTCCTTGTTAAATAAAGGTTAAATAAAAGAAAATAACCCCCCCCCCAAAAAAAAACAAACAAACAACAACAACAACCAAAAAAACCAAAAAAAAAAACTGTGGTTTTAATGCTATTGCATTTGTAAAAACTAGTTAAAGTTTGTGTTTGAGTTCCAAACATTTTTAATATTAAACTGATCAACATGCTGCCCATTTTCCCCATGATCAGACTCGGATGTTAGTAATGTGAACAATAATCAGGTTTTCAGCAAATCACACTGCTGTTTCCGTGGATAAATATATACAACAGGTTGTATTTAAAGGTAAACATCTGATCATAATGTGTTTCCATTAGTTTTACAAATTAGAATATGAAATATTAGACGAATCTAAACTAACTAAGCTAAAACTCATGTCTTAAAGATATCATTGTATCTTTGAAAGTTTAACCTCAGCTTAATAATTAGATTGAAACACTGCAAATATCAACCGGAAAATCAATATGTATTCTGTATATGTGAGGTTTATTTTACATTTTGTTGTCATTAAATATTGGTGGTTAAAACCATATTAGGATTTAATTGTAAAATGTGCTGTTTAATCTCATGGCTCAGTTTATTGTCATCTATTTGGAAACAATGAAAACACCAGCAATGAAACTACCTTTATATGCTGGAGGTGGGGGTTAAGTAAGTAACTTGCAAATATAAAAATTATTTTCCGCAAAATATAACACAGAAGTGGGAAAATACTGACTGTAGGTGCTATTATACAGTATACATGATCCTATTATTATCATCAAGAATCAGAGAAAGTGAATCACTGTCAAAATAAGTAGTTTTATTGGTTTAAAATTAGTAAAAGTCTGAAACTATGTCAAGAATTAGGTGTAAAGGATCATGGCACATCTCAAAGTGTTTATAGTATGAATACAGGTAAATGATGAGTAAAACCTGTAAAACATGACATTTAACATGAAAAGACACAGCATGTTTAAGATGAACATGAGTCAAACAAAACATTTTTAAAATATTTTATTTTTTAGCGTATTTAACATAGGGGCGACATGGTGGTGCAGTGGTTAGCACTCGTGCCTCACAACAAGAAGGACCCGGGTTCATTTCCTGGGCGATCCTTGGGGGACCTGTGGAGTTTGCATGTTCTCCCCACGTCTGCGTGGGTTTCCTCCGGTTTCCTCCCACAATCCAAAGACATGCACTGATAGGTTAATCAGCTAATCTAAATTGCCCATAGGTGTGCATGTGAGAGTGATTGTTTGTCTCTACATGTCAGCCCTGTGATGAACTGGCGACCCTAGTGAGGATAAAGCAGGCATAGAAGATGAATGAATGAATATTTAATATACTATTTCAGAGTTTTTATTTTTTGTTATTTCAGTTAAAAAAAGCCTTCTGTGTGTCATTTATTTACACTGGTCCTTTATATATATATATATATATAACATTAGATTTATATTATTTTTATACTTACATTTACTGTAACATATTTTCAGTTTAATGATTTTTAGTGACGTTTTAACGTTGTATTGTTGTATTTTTATACTGTTTTCAGATTCTTTAGGTCTCTCTGACTCGTCATATCTTATATAATTTAGTGTTCAGTTTCTGTGTCCATCAGATTCACAGAGTGATCCCTCTTCTTGCAGTCGCACATCTCCGTCTGCGGATAAAGCCAGAGGAAGAGGTATGCGCATGCGTCCGAGGACCTTCGAAGCAAGCAGTAAATAGACCCGGAGCACGAGCCGCTCGTCGGTGCTGACGTCACCAACTACGCTGTGAGCTCGAGCTGAGTCCGTAAGCACGAGCTCAGACGGAGGCGCGCGGTGAAGGACAGAGGAGGATGAGCGAGACCACCGAATCCTGACGGAACATCCCGAACTCGGTCCCGTTTCTGGATCATTCTTTGCTTCCGGTGCCTGTGATCGACCCACGGAACCTCGGACCCTGCGGATTGAACTAGGGCCTCCAGCATGTCCTCTGCGGCGGTGGCCGCCTCCAGAAGGCAGTCGTGTTATCTGTGCGACCTGCCCCGCATGCCGTGGGCCATGATCTGGGACTTCACCGAACCCGTGTGCCGCGGATGCGTCAACTACGAGGGCGCGGACCGGATTGAGTTCGTCATCGAGACCGCGCGACAGCTGAAGCGGGCGCACGGCTTCCAGGAGGGTCGCTCTCCGGGCCCGGGGAAGCCCCAGCATCCCGGGAAGGAGCTTAACCACACGGCCGGAGACCCAGGCGGCCGTCCGCCGCAGCCTCTGGACCGCTACCCGCTGTCGGAGCGGCCTCCGCGGCTCGGGCCGGAGTACCAGGCCGGGAGGCAGGCAAATGGCCTACCCGTACCCAACGGGTTCCCAAAACCCGACGAGCCCCCGGAGCTGAACCGCCAGAGCCCAAACCCCCGCAGGACTACCGCTGTTCCTCCCAACCTGGTGCCTCTGGTAAACGGCGGCGGACACTCGCTGAATGGCCGCCCGGCGCAGATGGGGCTGCCTGTGGCCCTGGCCGCGCCGGGGCCTGGGGAGCATGGCAAGAGGCCGGAGGAGCTGAAAGACAAACACAGGCCGGATAGTCTGTCGGAGCTGGCGGAGACACACAAGGACTGGATGAGCAAAGGGAAGACGGTCCGGGACCTGATGGCGCTGCACACGTTCGACAGCAGGTTCAAGAAAGAGCACGCGGCCATGCAGAGGGTCATGGGATACGAACCCGGAGCCTCCAAAGCAGGTAGGACTGGACCGGACCCTGTCTCTGACTGAACCGGATCCAATAGTTCAGGATCCTGTATAGGACCCATCTGGACCGCCTGTCCTATGGAACTAGGTTTTTCTAGAATCAAGCAGGACTTGTGGGGCTCTGATCTACCGGGTCCTGGTGCTGATGTGTATAAACCGATTTGTGGATAGAGGACACCGGTAAAATAAGAACCGCCAGACGAGTCCAGTTATAATCAGAACCCTTTGGACCTGATTTTAACCGTTTCAGGGCTGGGCTGTACATCAGTGTTTCCTAGAAAACACACAAACTCTGACCTTTAACCCTGAAAATAAAAACTTAGAAACAGTCTTTAGACTGGTTTGGGCCCAAGTTCAGATCCAGAACATGATCCATAATGATCCTCCAGTGCAGTCGAGTTTCTCCTCCTGTTGTTCCTGAATATTAACTCCTATTTACTGAACACTGGTTCTGCTGAACTGGGACTCGCATCTGAATAATAATTTCTCTATCATCATGTTCCATTAACTAGAAGATCTGATGTTGTTGCTGGAACCTGTTGAACATTTACGATAAAGTTGGACAGTTTCTGTTAAATATCTCTTCACATGTTCCAGTTATTATAAAAGTGACTAGTCCTGAAAACACACATAACTCTGTTGAACATATTGAATTAAAACCACAAGTGAACACAGTTTATTACAGCATTTCACAGAGAAACCGGTAAAATCAAGGTTTGACACGCTGTAGTAAAATAAGGCTCTAAATGTGAATACTTGAGATTTACTACCTGCATGTATGAATTTTGACAAAATAAACCACAGATCATGATGTTTCATGAGATTGAATCTGATTCCATATATTTAGAACATTTGATGTGATTAAAATGTTAATAATTTGTCTTTTTATATGTTTAAAGGTAGATTTTTGGTCCTGAAGTTGAAGAAACTAAACTAGTTTTTAATGGTTTTATAACTCAACAAAGACACAACAAAAGCAGTGTAAGAACTGCGACAAGGCCAAAACTATTTTAAAGATTTTGGAAAATGAAATAAAAGGATGTTTTACCGGACCAAAATGAAAATCAGCACAATCTGGTTTTTATTCCACATGATGTAAAAACAAGATGAAACATGATCAGAAGATGTGTATAGACATATAAGACACTGAACTCTGCTGTCAGGAGATTAGAGGCTTAAACGGCACAAAATGAACTCAACACAGAGGCCGTTAGCCCATAAAGTCCTGCCTCCTCTGGTTGTAGTTGGACATTTTTGCCCCTGTTCCATGAACCATGTTGGATGTAAAGACACCCAGTGTGTTGTGATTGTGTTTCAAGTGTTCATGTGACTCAGTGAGTTCCACCTCGGTGACTCACGAATTACGACCTTCAGTCAGTGCTGAAGGCCCAGTAAAACTCCCACAATGCACCAGGCACCACCAGAACATGCTGAGCTTGTCATGTGTCAACATTACAGCATGTGGTAATGAGTCTGACTTTTACACCAGTGTTACACATCACAGGAAAACACAACACAACAGTAATGAAATGACTCCACGGTAGTTTTGATCTTGATGTAGAATATTCAGTCAGTCGCTAACATCCAATCAAGATACGGAGGAAGAAATGCTGAGTTGTGTATCACATGACCATTCTGGAGCTGCACAAATTTAAGGTTCATCCAAGTCAAAACAAATTCATTAATGTTTTGTCTTAGCAGAGTTGATGCTACACTACAGGGTAAACATCAGTAGAAGGGGTTATGTAAAGTTTCACAGAACAGAAAATCATAGAATTTAAGTTAATCTCATTGGTTTTAATCAGAAAACCTCAGATTTTGAGTTCATGTTGGTGTTTGTCAGGTTCAGGTTCAAGGTGTTTGGTCATGTTTTGGAGATGGACAGTGAAACCATGTGAATAAATCTCACAAGATTGATGGTTTGTGTATTGAATTGCAGAATCATTCCAGGTAAAATGGAACCAGTGTCATGATGTTGGAGGTTGAGGATAGTTGTCTTTGGTTTCCCTGTGAGGAGCTGGAGTTTGTCCTTCCTGTCTTTATTTGGAATTTGTTCATCTTCGTATTTCTTCAGAACGGTGTTGGTATGTGTGTTTACTGACTCTCTTCCTCCTCCTCTTCCTCAGACCGGGGGAAACACCCTCGGGCAATGAAGAGGAAGACTTCTCCAGAGCCGGAAGGTGAAGGTAGCGCTCCGAAGATGAACGGTGCTGAGGGGCAGCCGTGGCTTCCATCGCCCTCTGAGGTCCTGAAGATCCCACCTGCTGCTCTGCCTGGCTTCTCCGCTGCCGCCCCACCCTCCACCATCTCACCCCACTCTCGCACCACCCCCCCTGAGGCCGCTATGGCACAGAACGGCCAGTCCCCTATGGCAGCGCTTATCCTCGCCACTGATAATGCAGGCAGCACGGGCTCGCCAAAGGATGCCAACCAGGTACACTCCACCACGGCGGGGGCGCGGCGGAACAGTGGCAGCCCTCTGTCGCCCTCTCAGAGGAGGCTGGGCCAGAGGGAGGGGAACCCGTCAGCTATGGACCCTCTCGTCCCACCGCAGAGCGTTCCGGACTCATCTGTGGCGCCCGGCAGCGTCCCGTTATGCTGTACCCTGTGCCACGAACGGCTGGAGGACACTCACTTTGTCCAGTGCCCATCAGTGCCGTCCCATAAGTTCTGCTTCCCGTGTTCGCGGGAAAGCATCAAACAACAAGGCGCCACTGGTGAAGTGTACTGCCCGAGCGGCGAGCGCTGCCCACTGGTTGGATCCAATGTGCCCTGGGCTTTCATGCAGGGTGAAATAGCCACCATCTTGGCAGGAGACATTAAGGTGAAAAAGGAGCGGGACCCGTGAAGCCGTTCTAGTTTTCCTTTTGTAATCAACTACGGCAGCAGCAGAAGGACATACAGCAGAATGACAGATGGACGTGTACATATTGGACTCTTCATAAACATGGCTGTATAATTTTTTGATTTTTCTTTTCCAGTCGTTTTCGTTTCTATATTTTTGAAGATAAAGGTATGTACTCATGACTTCACTTCTTCTCAGTCTACTCTGTGTACTTTAGCTCTGCAGACAGAATGTGACTAATCTGAGCACTTGGCAGAAAAAAAATAAAGAAAAACCACAGAAAAAATGCTTCTAGCTGTACATGTACGCACTTGTTTAAAACTTGCCAAATACAGTTTGAGCCGTTGTAATAATCCCTCCAGTGTCTGCTTTGCTTATTTTCCACTCTGGGCACGTTGCCAGGACAGTCACGGCCTGACGGTGAATCAGCCGTGATGCAATACCTGCCAACAGGAACCAACCGGCTTCCAGGGAAGGGTGGGCGGAGAGCAGTGGCGGAGGGGGGAGGGTGTTGCATAAATGTTTTGCTGAGTGAATGATATGTGGGTGTTGCTGTGGAGACGAGCAGCTCTGAGGCCTGGTTTGTTGTTGGGTTGGACAGAGCTTCATGTCCTCATCTTGCTGATAACGGGTCATGGTTCTGTTTTAGGTTCAGGTTGGTCGGTGTTTGGCTTCGGGCCAGAGCTGCTCTCAGACTGTGGTGGTTAAAAAAAGAATTGCTGGTAAATGCCTCTAACCTCTAAACTGACTGTGATCCAGACACTTTAGAAACTCTGGAAACTTGTTGCCTTTTCCTGTCGGTCAGTAAAACACCAGCATTCACTGTCTTTGCTTTAATAAAAACTCAGTCACATTTATTTAAAAAAAAAAAAAAAAAGTCTATTAATATGAAACTTTAGCAGCAGGTTCAATGGTTCATTGAATCTATTGGTGTTATCTGAGAAATTTTATAAAGTAAAACCATCAAACTGACCTTGAAACAAACCAAGGCTGAATAAGTTCAGTAAATCAGAGGCGTTGAACTGAAATGGAAGTCAGAATAAATGACATTGATCCATGAAAACTGATGGCGTTCATAATCTGAACTTTCTGAATCATACATGTAACACTTGTAAAGTTTTGTAGAATTCACAGATACTCTTTCTGCTGCTGGTTGTTGCACCAAACGCTACACTACAAAAGAAGGAAATTGATTCTGAAAGATGAAATGTGCAGAGACGAGATGGAAAAGTACGAAACTATTAAGTCAAAAAATCTTCAGTAAAACCGTCAAAACATTAAATATCTTAGACCAACACAGAAATGAAACCCTCTTAGTTTCTGCTCATTCAATGATTATTTTCCAGATTATTTTATTTAGTATGTTCTCTTCATTATGTTCATTGTTTTATTCATTTTGTGCATTATTTTCCTAATTTAATTTCATTCACTTTTGTTCATTTTGTTTAATTACTTAATTTTGTTGGTTTTTCTCTTGATTTAAAAAAAAAAAAAATTCTCATTTTAATCATTTTTTCCGTAATTTTCATTATTATTTGTCTTGTTCTGTATTAACTTTTAATTGTTTTATTTTGTAAAGTTAAAGTCTATGAAATTACTATTTTAAACTTTATAAATAGTCTTCCTCAGATTAAATGTGCTAAATCTTAAATAGTTGGATAGGGTGAATTTAAACAGTCATCTTATTGTTAAAATATGTCTGTCATGATTTTTATGCATCTTAAAAATAGAAGCATTAATTTCATGTTTTTGTTAAATGTGTAAATGCTCATTATATGTTGAGCTCGTATTGATATTTCAACTTGATGTGGGTCAGGTTCTGATCTGGCTCAGACCAGATTCAGATCTTGGATTAAGTTCTTCTGGTCTTTAAAGGTTCTGGATGTGTTTGTGTGAAAATGTCCATGTGTAGTCAACGCAGTTTGTGTTGTTGTAGAGGCAGACATGACCTCATCACATCGGTGGCGGTCCACATGGCTCCGGTTCCGCCACCTGGGATGTTTTCACGTTTTCAGCGGCGGTGGTAGCGAGGGGCCCGTCAAGGGAGAGGGTGGTGTAAATGCCCTGCTCGGATCACGTGATCCTCCGTGGAATTCCTGAGTCACCGTCCCCCCCACCCCACCCCTCGGCTGCAATAACACGCCTTCCACTGTTCAAGGTTGAGCACTCGGCCCATGAATGGGGCCTGTGTGTGTTTTTACATCCCTCCCCTCCAGAGCCCAGAGGACAGGAAAACCTTAACCCTTTACTGCCTCTATGCCGCCATCAGGCCTCAAAGCTATTTCTTTTCAGGCGACGTGGAAAAAAAAAACGAACAAAAAAAACTTTTGCAGGTTTATCTTTGGATGAGGCTGAGTGAGCTTAAATGCATCACACTCGGGTTTTACCACAATATCAGAGACTATGAATGCAGCATTTTTGAAAAACGTTTCTCATTTCCAAATAACAGCAAACATTTCTATAGCTCTTCAAAAATTACTTTTGCTGAAAAGCAATGATTTATACAGTAGATGAAAAGCTTTAATATAAACACATGACAAAACATTCTGTCAATTTAATCACAAATGCAGCTAAAAATACAAACGTCACTGTCAGTTGACAAATAAGATGTGATCAGCTGACTTAATGTGGTTTTATTTTTAAGTCATATTTCATCTTCTGCATAAGTTTTGATTAAATAATTTATCGCTACAGTAAATAGTGTCAATATATAATGCTAATGAAACAGAAGATTAGCTACATTTAATTTATATATATATTTATGTTTTTCATTCACTCCTTTATTAATTAAACTAAATACTTTCTCAAACTTGAATCTTTTAAGATTTTCAGATGGATAATTAAATTTTTCTTACTTTTCTGAACTCAAATTGTACTTTACTCACTAGCTTATCGTTGGTCTCATTGCATGATTGCTCAAGTCATATTTTTGGCTAATTTGCGATATCTGCATAACTTTATTCACTTACCTCTTCTGCTTCATTTTGCATCATTGACCTGAATAAATCTGAAAATCTGAAATATGAATAATTATGCTATGAGGCTAATGTTATTTTAGCTACCGATTAGCTTGTTTGCTAAAATTGCCTAAATGTAGCCTACTAGTTAGTGTTGGCTGATTTTACTGTTTGAAAAAAGGTCAAAATGTGTTGAAAAGCATGAGGACTTAACCACGATAATTAATTCTTATGTTTCATATATACACAATTCAGAAGATTTCAGTTCCTCTTTTCTTTTAAACGGCTGTAAATGGTGTAAGTCAGAACAGAAAGTTGTGTTTTCACATGTACTGAGAACCATTGCTGTTAGCTCTGCTGCTAATGTTAACTGCTGAGTTTGGCTTATTAACTTACAAGGCTCAGTAGTTTATGCCAGTGTGAGATATTAAACACTGTTACAGTTAATTTTTTGAAAGGTATGAATGATATGTCATTTTAAAAAATATATGTTTTACTGAAAGCCCAGAAACAGGAAATATGAATTTTAACATTTGAAGAATCAAGTTTCTAATACTAATTCTTATTATACTAGTACTATTGTAATATTACAATAGGCTGCTACTCAAATTTAATGCCTTTTTGTGATGTTTTATATCAAATTTAAGATAGATTTCTCAACATATACCAGGTAAATATTAGTTGTAACATTTATTGTAGCTAGAAAAGTTAATGTAAGTTCAAGTATAAAGATAGTATTAGGTTCATAATTTAAAGACTAATAACTTTATAAACGCATGACTAAAAGAACATAAACAAATGGATAAATTCCATTCATTAAACTATGAATTCAACACTTGAGTTGTTCCAGATTCAGAATGATTTTCTCACTAAATCTAATATTTACCAGAGACGGACTTTAAAAACGTATTGCATTTGATTTAATTGGATTTTCACTTTAATTTACTGGGAACTAGGGCTGCACGATTAATCGATTTGGAATCTTTTTTTTTTTTTTTTAATTTGGACAATTTTTAAAAAAAGGGAAATAATCAAATCGATTTTATCTCTCTTGTCCCTCCTGGCCACGCACCTCTGGGCTCGCCCCCGCAGGCTTCCATAAGCTCTTCCTCCGGTATGTGACAGCGGCCTTTCACAGAAGTCCATGTAATGCCTGGACTTTAAATGTGTTTATGAACCCACAGTGGTGATACCAATGTAAGCATGGATCACACAGTGTAAATACAGCTGCATGGGGCTCACTCATCTTGCGTTTTCCCAGATCCGTACCATACAGTCTTCTTCCGATCTGAGTCCGGGGCGCGGTGTCAGCAGAGGAGCCCAGACAGCCCTCTGCCCAGTCACATCCACCAGGTCCGCGGATGGAAATAAATAAATAAAAAAAAATACACACACTCATACATACATACATACATACATATAATATATAATTTCTTTCTCTTACTAGCTACATTTTTCATTCACAAATGTAAG
>JAQQZY010000001.1:34247779-34279163 GCA_030068375.1 Ostorhinchus rueppellii
GTGCGGCTTCGCCGCGCACAATGACAGGTTAAAAAAAGTTAGACACCCTAAAAAAAAATCCTGCCTAAAAGCCTGATTGTTACTAAAGATAACTAAAGGTAACTAACAAGGTAGGTACTTGTTACTAAAGTTGATATCTCCTTTAAATCTCTATTTAATTTTTAAAAAAAAAACAAAAAACAAAGCTCCAAACATGACATTCTGTGAATGAACATGAATAAATAAATGAAAGTTGTAAGTGCGTCTGAGACTGTTTTCATCAGAATGTGATGGTTTTGTTGTTTCTGTTTCAGGGAGGAGGAAGCAGAAGGTGGCAAAGGAAAGGGCGGGACTGGCCAAGGTGAGTTCAGAATAGAATAGGATAGAATAGAATAGATCAGAACATTCATGGCCTTGAGGTGTTATTTGTAAGCATTATAGGCTTTCCATGTGTGTGTTCACGCTGTTATTAGCCCCCTGTCCAACCTGAATCAATGTGTGAAATCCCACACACTGAGGTTAGGGTTTTATGAGCCGGAGATCTTGGCATAAATTCACACACGATCAAATGGCATTGAATAACAAGTGAAAGATAAAAAAATGTACAGGTATAGCAGGCGAAATGCCATAAGAACTGGCGTGACATAAAATGCGATTTCTTGAGATCAGTCGTGGTTATCAGTAAACCCTGGTTTAGACATTTTGGTCCATTATTGTATTTGTTTCAGAGTTCGTAAGTATGTCCTTAGCGACAGTAGAACCAAACTTCCAGTTATTGTTTTCAGATCACATTTGACTGTCATTTCTGTTTTCTATGATTTAATTGTTTTTCCACGTGCAGATGTAAAAGAATGACACAAATCAGATTAACAGGTATACATGCATGAAGACATTAGAGTATTGGGGAGACATCCTGGTGTGTTAAGCTGATTTCTCATAATCAGATTACTGCTGTTATCTGATAAAACAGATCAGATTATACTGTTTATATGATCACTAATAATCTGAAAACTCCACAAATCAGATAATGATCAGAGTATTAGTGTGAATGTATGTGGGTTCAATGTCAGCAAATCAGGATGTTATTCTGAAATGTGTTGTGTTTTGATTTGATCATTTTTGTGAATATTTCTATATTGTGAGAGGATGTGAATCCTTCAGTTTGCAAAGAGATTATCTTTCTAAATGATTGTAACAGAGTCCGTCTGCAAAGAAAATGAAAATAATAATATAGAAGCAACTGAAAATGGACTTGCTACTAGTCCAGTTCTTGAACAGCTGTTTCTTTTTTTCCCTGCAGCTTCCTGACCTGAAGGACGCTGAAGCTGTCCAGAAGTTCTTCCTGGAGGAGATCCAGCTGGGAGAGGAGCTACTGGCTCAGGGTAACTCCACACATCCTTCCCTCCTTCACCATCAGGGTTAATTTAACAACTTGTAGTTTTCATCATAGTTTTTATTTTATATCCGTTAACTAAAGCCCCCTTCAATAACAGACTAAAATAAAAGCCCCACCTCATCTAAAGACCATGGGTCAGAAGAGTTTTTATGTCCCAGATCAGAAGAATCTAGAGCAAACTGGAACCCAATTTCTTTTTTGACTGAGTTTAATCTTGATTTCTACATAATAGTTAGAACTGAGATCAACAGATTTCAAGATTTAGTGAATAAATTCCAGAGTCTGCATCATATTCATTAGAGAGAAGAAAAGTGCAACAAACTGGAGGTGTGATGAGGTTTCTGGATGACCAACAGTCCTGCCTGTAGGAAGCGCTACAACCACTGGAATGACTGAACCACAGAGACGTCTTTATTGTTCCAAAACCATGTTGAAGGGGTGCATGAACATCTGTTGATCTCTTATATTTGTACCATGTTATGACTGTTAAGTTTCATACACTGTTCTTAACAAATGGAGATGATGATCTTAATGATGCAAGATAATCATGATTAGCTCTGATATTCATGATGTGATGATTCAGGAGTAATAAAGTATGTGTAGATTTTCTACCATTTGTTCTACATGTGGTGAAATGAGACGAGGCAGGAGTATCATCTCCAGGACTTAACCTGAAGACATTTTATGTTCAAGCAAAACAAATATGTGATTGAAGAAGGAATGACAGAAGGAAAGAAAGAATGAACAAAAAATGAGCTGTCAAGGCAAAGTGGGTCATCCAATAACCAAAGGGTTGGTGGTTTGAATCCTGCTCTGTCCTAGTCATGTGCTGTTGTGTCCTTGGGCAAGGCACTTCACCCACCTGCCTCCAGTGTCACTAACCCTGATGTATGAATGTGTGTGAATGTTTGGTGGTCAGAGGTGGTTGGCGCATAGTAGCATCCACACTTCATCAGTCTGCCCCAGGGAAGCTGTGGCTACAAACGTAGGTTACCGCCATCAGATTGTGAATAAATAATCGATCAATAATGAATAGCTTTGGGAGCCTTGAAAAGTGCTATAGAAATCTAATTCATTATTATTATTATTATTATTATTATTATTAAGAAAAGGAAGGAAAGAAGGAATGAAGAAATGGTAGAAAAGCATGAGGAAGGAATGAAGAAAGGAAATAAAATAATGCATGATGACATTTGTTGATTGAAGTTTGACCTCTAGAAGGATAGAAATAACAGTGCCGACATTTGTAAATAATTAAAAAATATTGAACACCATCTTTAATTTCATGAATCACATATTTCCCAGTTTTCACATTTTATCACCAAATATTAATGGACAATAGAAGTATTTGTTAGTCGCTCTTCCACAATTGGCAGCCACATTGGAACAATTCTTAAAATGCGATGCATCCCATCAGGCTTTGAGTTTGGACTGTGACATGTCACATTGTCCCTGTCAAGAACTAGATGCCAATTATGTCTTAACCAGTGTATAATACCAGTGGGAGAGCAGTCCCAGGGGTTTTCACTCAGATGGATGAACGTCAGGCCTGTGTTTGACAGGAAGACGCGTCCTGGAAGAGTCATCAGGTTGTTGTTCCTCAGGTCTAGCTTTGACAGCCCAGCGAGGCCTTCAAAGATATCGTCTGGTAGAGTTTGGAGGTTGTTGCCGCTGAGGAGCAGTGTGTTCAGCATGGTTACCTTGGACAACAGGCGTGGTGGGAGATACTGGAGGTTGTTAGATTTCAGTGAAAGCGTCTGGAGGTTTGGAAGGCAGCAGAACAGATCTGAGGGCAACTCCTGCAGCTTGTTGTTGAAGTGGATGTTGAGTGTCAGCAGTCCAGACATGTTGGCAAACAGATTTCCAGGAACAGTAGTGAGACTGGTATTCATCAAGTAAAATGTTCTGATGTGAGGCATGTGACCCATCAGCTGGGCTGGTAGAGATGACAGGGGGTTTTTGTATAAGGTGAAATAGCTTAGGTTGGGCATGTAGTAGAAACTCTTTTCTGGGATGACCTGAAGTCGGTTGGAGGACAGGGTGAGGGTGTTCAGGTTCCTTAGTGGCCAAAACACCTGAGGAGGAAGGCTGGTGATGTGATTATTGTGGATTTTGAGTTCTCTGAGGTTAACAAGTCCCTCAAACATCCCAGGTTCAAGTGTTTCTAGCTCATTTCTGTACAATAAGAGCTGTTGAAGGTGAGTCAGGGGGTGAAAGATGGAGGCTGGGAGCTTTTTTATATAGTTTCTGCCAAGGTTCAGGAAGGTGAGATTGGTCATCCCGCTGAAGATGTTAAAAACAAGACCAGACAGTTTGTTGGTGCTCAGGTCAAGTTCCAACAACCTAGGAAGTCCTTCCAGCATGTCTGGAGTTATGGTCTCCAACTGGTTGTTGTCTAAATGGAGCTGCTCCAGATTCGACAGCAGACTGAAGACTCGAACAGGAATCGTGGACAGATCATTGGACGACAGCTTCAAAGACCTGAACTGAGTAGCTACGTGGAAGGCGTGGGGGTGGACAGTGTGGAGGTTGCTGTTGGTTAGACTGAAGCGCAGCAGGTTGTTCAGATTGGCCAGACTCTGTTCGTTTATCACTTTCATTTTTGTGTCTTTAAGCTGCAGCAGGTATGTGAGGGTGGGCATGTGCTCAGGTACATCTGTGATGCTGAAGCCTGAACACGCCACAGCCCCTGAAGGAACGCAGCGGCAGCTGCTGGGGCAGGAGGTGTGACAGGTGTGAGGTGGTAACATGAGGAGAACCAGCAGCATCCACAACATACCTACATAGATGAGAGGGAAGGACAAACAGCTGACCACACCAAGAACTAGGGATGCAAATTATTGATTTATTAATTATTGATCAACTCAGACACTGATTTTAACAGCTGCTCAAAATAACACTGTTTTCTATTCTTCCCGTGCTGTGTCAGCCGATAGTTTACATTATAGCTCTGTTTTTAACAGCCACAGTAAAACCACATATTACCTCTGTTTTCTGTACAGTTTGTATTGTCAGTCGCTGAACTAAAGATCTGTTTGGAATCTAACAAACAAGGAAACTGGAAATAAATTAACTTAATATCTACAGTCCTGTACATTAGCATCTTTGGCAGAACTTCACGTCTTTATTCTAGACACTGAGGATAATTTTGGATAATTTTAAATATGTTCAAATAGAAATATTACATATAGACACTTTACGATGAGATGAGGATAGAGCTTAAGGCCCTCCCTCGAACCCTTTATGTCCAACATTAGTAACTGTTTTCAATGGAGGTTTCAGAACCAATGACGTATCTTTAGCAATATATTTCTGTTTATCCAACAATTAACATCAACTAGAAATATCACACTTTCACTTTTGTCACTATTTCATCATTTGATAGAATTTAGATAAAAGTGTATGGCTTTAGTTTTTAGTTTAGATTTAATTTTATTAAACACCACCCTAAGAAAATCTGAGTTAAATATCCACTTACCTCTCATGTTATAATCCATTATCCCTTAAATGGCAGACAGTGACAGGTCTGTTATTTCCATTAAAAAAAGAGAAGAAACGGTTAGGATTTGGTCATGGATCTTGTATTTTTTGGACAGTGAGTGGTTTGGTCCTCCAGTCAGATTACTGAATGGCTGTTGTCAGATATCAGAACCACACCGAGGTCCATAATAAAATATTAATTCTACACTGTCTCTGCAGGTTTTAGACTGTTTTTATTTTAATCAGAAATGAATGTGTGTCATTTTCTGGTCTGCAGACTTGTGCATTCACATCGACTGGTCAAGTTCTGTAGCTTTTGCGTGAAAAGTTTGCTTTGTTATTTAAAGGTAAATACTTAAAACCACTGAATATGTGTCATCTATATTATAAAAGCCAAGTGGCCCGTGTGTGTGTGCACGCGTGCGTGTGTGCATGTGTCAAGGGATTTACACAAAATCTGAAATTGTCATGTAGATTGTCATCCTTGTTATTTTTACTACGCTCTTCCTCACCCAAAAATATACAAGTTGACAGGACCAATATCTTGGGAGATATTAGTAGCCTTATAATCATGTTGTTATGTCCGGAAACCTTTGATGGTGACTGCTGGACAAATATGGTACAGCACACACAAATACAGAACAGCATAAAAACAACAGTGAAGAATGTTCAGAGGAGTCAGATTTGATGTTTTGAATTTAGTTTTAGATCTTGAATATCCATTGGTATGAGTCTCAGAGATGATATGGACCACAGAATCATGGGAATATCTTGTCATGGATGATGGTGACGGTTCTACTGGGACTGAACCGACCGACACTGAACAGTTCGAAAAGCCTCCTGGTTCTAATGTCTGATGGTCATCTTTCCTTCTCAGACTCAATGAGCTGAAAGATCTCAGGTCAGCGTTTCAGACCAGACCCGCCCCATTTGTAAATGAACACTGGTGATTGGTTCAGTCGTATGGATGTTAGTGATGGGATGATCCGTCAAAGCAAGTTAAACATTTACTGGGGTTGAGCTTCAGTAAATGTTCATGCTTTGTTTTTCCTCTTTTTCACCATGGAGAATTTTGTCAGGGAACCATTAAACTAAGATTTACACAGACACTTCAGAGCGAACTTAATGTATATTAAGTTTGGTTAAGGTTCCATCTGGCACACAAGACTTTGTTCTGTAATTTCCATCCATTACTGAACACATAACAGACATTAGTTGAATATTACACACAGTCATTTCTGATCTAAAATACTGAATGTGCCATTTGTTCTTCTGATCTCATTCCAAACTGTAGTGATCAGTTCAGGAGCTCAGCTCACCTGATGTTTGAGTGACAGATGGTGAGTTTTCGTCTTTTTATCCCGTTAAGTCCTTACCTCGTCGTGTAAAATGCTAGGGAAAGACGCTGTCTCAGATTACATAAACCTGTATCAACTCGCCCACATGTGGAGTCCAGAGTTCAGGGATCAACCAATACGAGTGAAACAAGCAGAAAAACAGCACAACACATCACTTTACGTCAAGAAGTCACAGACAAATGAATCACAATCAAAACATATGATCTAATCGAGTTCCAACGATCACAAAGATGTTCTGGAAAGGTCCTAGGTTTGATTCAGTCTGAGATTCAGAAAAATCTACTAAAAAGACATATGTGAAAGACTCTTTAAATTTGTGTTTTCATGTTTGTGTCGTCAGGAGACTATGAGAAGGGCGTGGACCACCTGACCAACGCCATCGCCGTGTGCGGTCAACCTCAGCAGCTGCTTCAGGTTCTACAGCAGACGCTGCCACCACCCGTCTTCCAGATGCTGCTCACCAAACTGCCCAGTATCAGCCAGGTATCCACAGCACCCAGAGGAACCTCACAATTCCACTGGAACCAGACAAACATCCCGAACAAAGATGACAACATTTAGTGTCAAAATGAATCCACATTAGTCTAATGATAAAGTCACGAGTCTGTCAGGTCTGATTCCTTCTACAACGAGAACAAGGTACATGATGTTTAACAACATCTTTAGTTTTACCAGTAAAACTAATGTCCATGAAGTTGGGACAATGTATAAAACTTAAATAAAAATAGAATATATCAACTCCTTTTTCACCAACATTCACATGAACTTTTATTACCAGGAATTTATTTTTCTGGTAAATCTATTCTTGTTAATCTGTGGTTTGTGTTTCAACCTCAAAGTTCAGGTAAATTTATTCAGATCAGACTCTAAGTCCTGTTGAATTTCTTTAGATTGTACTTGATTGATTAGATTGGACAAGGTCCAGAGTGTGTTCAGACGAACAGACAGATTATGACAATGACCTTGTAGGAGATGAATACTGGTCAAATGAACATCATTGTCCACTTCTCGTAGCTTCTTTTCTACAGAGTTTACAGTATTCCCTCTTCATAGTGTTGAACTAACACATCTGTTGGCACTGGTGTGAAACCAGGAGAAAATGTTGCAGACACAGACACATAAACAGGTGCAAGTTAGATATAATAACCAGATTTACAGATGTAGGATTAATGGTGGAATATTCACTCTGATCAGATTAGTGTGAACGTTGTGGGTTTTGGTTTTTTTGTGGAACTTTTGTCGAACTCTGACCTGATGATGGTGTTTGTTTGCAGCGGATCGTGAGTGCACAGAGTCTGAGTGAAGACGATATAGAATAAAAAGGCGAAGAAGCTCCTCCTCCTCTTCCTGTGGACCTTCTGTGACTCCTCCCACCCCATGTCCTAAAGGGAATCTGTTTTTTATTCCTCCGTGACAGTAGTGTGTGATTTTTAATTCCTACCCGTTTTTGGGGTATTAATCCGGCAGCCCGTCCGGACCAGGTCTACTGACGACCCACATCCTGCAGCAGGTTCACGTCGACCCGGTTCTGTTCTATTTATTGTTCTGTCTTTTCTTTAACGTTCTGATGGAAACACTTTTTGAAAGTGATGATGTTTGGTTCAGTTGAAGAGGATGAACCTCTTTAGACAAAATAAAAACACGAACAAACCACAAACTTGTCTTCAGTGTTTTTAACATGATTCCATTTGATCCAGTCAGTGAGTGTGTGGATTTAAAGGTTCAGGTTATTACATTAGTGATATCTAGTGGTGAAATTGGAGATCTTACTCCACCTTTTTCTCTACTTTTTTTTTAGGATTGAAATGATCATACATTTTTCTTATTCTCTTTTCTTCACATACTGGAAACATGTGCACAGCCAGAAAGCGCACAAAAAACTAAATGTGTTGTAAAGGTTAAAGTCACTATTTAATAATAATAATAATAATAATAATAATAATAATAATGGATTAGATTTTTATAGCGCTTTTCTAGACACCCAAAGTGCTTTACATTGATTGTGACCTTTGACCCCATGACAAGAAGCTACACAATTACAAATATCTGGCATGTGTTGAATGAAACCTCAGTATTTTGGTCATTTTGCTCAAATGAGAGGATGGAGACATTTGTTTTATGTTCAGTTAATTTCATAGTTTTCTGTTTTGATACAATAACCTTTGAATTTACTTTCTTTTAATGAACATCTACATGATCAGTAACTTTAAGGAAAATATGTTTTACACAGAAAATTTGAAAATGCAGATATAAAATGAGTGGTGATAAATGTAGAGAAGTTGCCATGAAAGTGGTTGTAGGTCTTTGTTACAACAACGCTGAGGCTGATACGTGGTTGAAGTTTAATTCTGCAGTAAAGTGATAGTTATTATTAACTTGAATCCACTGCTGTTGGTTTTATTTTTATTGGCACAAGTGGAGAAGTTGGTGAAACTCAGTACAAATACAACTGAACTTTTATTTTCAACAAGTACATTATTATTCACTCTGGTGTCTTTAGTTATTATTAGACAAGAAAAAAAAAGATAAATGACATGGTGAAGGTCCGACGGCTCCAAACATCCATCAGAGAAACAGAGTTCTGTTATTCCATCACTGACGTCTTCATTTATCCAACGCCGTTGAGTCCAACAGAAGGTCAACAGGTTCCTGTGGGTGGAAACCTGGTGTCAGATATGAACCGCCTTCTTCGGCTTCACTTTCTTCTTCTGGGGTTTCTTTTTAGGCTTTTTCTGTGGATCCGCCATCTCTCCTTTAAATGAGGAGGAGCTTCTGTTTCCTGTGAATTTCTTCGGAGACTTGAAGCCCCCCCGGCCGGCGCCCTTTGTCGGACCGCGGCCCGTCCTCCCCATTCTCTCCTTATCTCCAGGTTTGTTCTTCTGCTTCTCCTTCTTCACCGATCTCTTCACTCGTATTGACCGACCGTCCAGCTTCGAACCATCCAACTTCAATGCCAGCTGCACCGAGTCGGCGCTCTGCAACAAATGGACAAAAAACACCACAAAGAAGATTAACGGGATGCTGCTCTGAGGCCGTCAACGAGTGTCTAGGATTCATCTGTCAACATCAGGACTGATGTACCTCAAACAGGACGTATCCAAATCCCTTCCCCATTCCAGACTTCTGGTCTCGCACTAGTCGCACGGCCTCCACGCTGCCGCAGTCCTCAAAATGGCGCCGAAACACCAGTTCACTGACCTCTGAAACCACAAAGCAGAACCGATGAGCTTTACAAACCAACCTGATGAGGTGACAGACGCGCTGAAGGAGACTCACCAAACGGCAGGTTCCCCACGAACACAGAGCGCTTGTGGTCATGCTGCAAAAAAAAAAAAAGATTAAAATCATGAGCAGATGTTCATTTGGACCAAATGGCTTTGACAGGATACAAACCGTGGAGGTGTCCGTGACTCTGTCCACTCGGATGTAGAAGTCTTTCTCGATCTCTGTCCCGTTCCTGTCGGTAGAAACAAAAACAACGGTCAACGCTTCAACGGGATCATTTCAAACCTGAAGTTCACATCATATTTCCTGTGGGCATCCGACCTCTCCAAGGCTTTGGCCACACCCTCCTCATCTTTGAACACCACATAGGCATTCACGCTCTGCTTCTTTGGATGAACTTTACGCCTGTGAGAAGAAGCACATAGGTACAGGTTTATATGTAATCAAACAGTCGAGGGTTGAACATGTTTGAAACCAGTTCTTCAGGTTTCTGCAGCTGAAGAACTGATCGATCAAGAAGTTTGAGTTCCACAACAACACCCAAACTGGAACAAAACTATTCACAATATCTTCTAAAAAGTTAAAGTGAGAAACTAGCAGAACTTAAAATTTACAGAGTCTGATGAAAATAAAAAATATATCCAGCTGTGGTTTTGTCAACAGTTTCAAGAAAAACCAGACAGTAGCAAAGGAAAGAGTCACTTTCTGCAGACAATACATCAAACTGATGAAAATCAAGGTTAATATTCTAAAATCCAGAACCACTTCGAGAACTACACATAGTTTGGTGGAGCTTAAGACTAAATGATCTAGAACCACAGAGGAACCTGATGTCTCCCACTGGTTTCTGTTAGTTTGTGAGTTGGTCGTCACCTGTTGGAGCCAGATGTGACCATATTTGGAGAAACGCAGCAGAAGTACAGGACCTGAGGGGTCAGAGGTCAGCTAAAGCTAAACACTGGCTTACTAACTCATCATTTTACATTTGTTAGTAAATTACAACTTGTTAAATAAATTTAAAAAACTGCCTAAGCAAACTTAACTCAGTAAATAGTTCAGATCCTTCCATGGGTAAATACTGCAGTGGTTAATGTTTGAGCTGGAACAGGTTATTAAACTCTAACTGCAGTGAGTGTCCTCTCATGTCTTTAACGTCTAAAAGCTTGGACAATGCCAGGACTGATCAGGATCATTAAGGTTTGTGACAGAATGGTTCAGGGAGAATGAGACATCATTTCCACACATGGATTAGCCAACAGAAAGTCCAGAGTCTAAGTTGGGATGTGATGAAGACTTGATGCAACATCATCAATAATTTAAAAAAAAAAAAAAATCCAACTATGGATGGAAAAAATATAACAAACCTTATTGTGACACTACATAAGCAATATGTGACAAAAAAAAAATGTCACTGTGAATGTCTCCGATAATCAACACCAAAAGTGGCGCTGCAAAATATTGCATGTGCGACTTTTTTTTTTGGCCGGGCAGTGTCTATACCCAACTAAGTGTAGGTCCTTTAACTGTTGGCTGTTTTAAATATTTCAGTGTGGAACATAGTCAGCCCACATAACTGAGACCAGATCCAAACCAAAACCAAGGCCAGGTGCAGAACAGGAGCATCACAACATTTTTTTCAGATTATTTCAGAAAGACTGAGATTATTCCTGTTCCAGGAGGATGTGGAAAAACCAATCAACAACTGGAACACTGTTTTACAGGTAAATGTTTGTAAGACTTGTGTCCCACAGAGCAGTGACGTCCTTCAGCTGTGGTCTGTACGCGTCATGAAATAAACTGCTCTTCATCCAAGGCTGAGATGAGACACTCAAAAAGTGGACATGAGACTGACCTCCAGGATTTACACAACTTAATATTACATCAAGGACCTAAACCGGCCTCGAACCAGAGGCTCCAACAGTGACTGGCGGTGTCCGGTATTTCTGGTTCTGCTCTTATTTCAGGTGTTTGATTCCAATGGTTTGGTTGCTACTTACGTTATCGCTGCTACTTTACGGGACATGGATGGATCCTCTCTGACCTACAGGACAGAAGATAAACTTCAGCTCTTCGTGGAGATGAAACAAAGCCATTGATACCAGACGACAGAAACACTCAACACAACAGATGGAAACATTAGAACAAGATCCATGTCCCATCTAGATTCTTTTTTTTTTTTTTTTACCACAGAGCGAAACCGGATGGACTCGATGGATCCTTTATCTCTGAAGAGGTTCCGAAGAGTCTGGGGAACAACAAATAAAAATCACCTTCATTTATCAGTCAAAAAATAATGGGGAAACAAATTATTTTCAGCCACACTGATCTGAACTGGACCAGGGTCGGTACCTTCTTGGTGCTGCTGATGGGCAGATTTCCTACAAACACCGTCCTCTTCCTCTTCAGGTCCTCCTCCTCTTTACTCGCCTTCAGCCTCTGTCTCTTCGCCACCCAGTATTCGGGGTCGTTCACCTGGCTGGCTTCAGACGCCGTCCTCTTCTTCTTTTTCTTGTTCGTCGTGGAAGTCTCATCCTCATCTGCGTTCTGTAAACTCACTTCCCTTTGACCAATCAGATACAAGCATGAGTTTTAACTTTTATTCCTTGCTTCAGTTTGGTTTTTAGTTTTCGTTCAGATAATAGACGTAGAAGTTTCCACCCTCACCTCTTCTCCAGGTTCTGGTCAGCTGCTGATTTCGCTTTGGGCAGTTTCTTCTTCTTCGGTGTCTTCTGGCTTTGTTGACCTTTGACCTCAGGTGTTTGCTCCTGCTGCTCCTTCACCTCAGCACTCGTCTTCACAGGCTGAAAGGATGAAGAGGATGTCTACACTGAGCAACTCTTTGAGACATCAGACTTTTGTCTCATCATCCTTCCTTTAGTTTTCCTTTCCTAATCTGTCCTTCTTCCCTTCTTTACCTCCTTCCTTTATTTCTTCTCTCCTTTCATCCTTGCTTTCCTTCAGTTTCCTTCCTTCCCTGTTACAGACAACTGATTAAAAGCGTTATTTTAGGCCATTTTCTTTCCTGTTTTGTTTCCTCTTCCCTCCTCCTCAGACTTTGACTTAATTTCCTCTGCATTATTTTCTTCCACTCCTCTTTTTTCCTTCCCCTCTTCATTCTTCATCCTATTTCTTCACTTTAAATCGGCAGTAAACATATTTTCATTCTCCTCTTCTTCCCTGGTCTTTGCTTCCTCCAGTGTCTCTATGTTTTTTTTTATTTTTTAGAACAGTCAGGATTCTGTCCTGTTCATTGGATAAAACATCTCCCTCCTCAGTTTTACAGATATTCTTTTAACTTGCAAACACATTTCGATACTTTTACCTTTGGTGCAGGTTTAAACAGCTCAGAAGTTGCCGGTGCCGCAATGCTGAATAAAGCAGACAATGAATCTGAGGATGTGGAGGATTTCTGGAACAGACTTCCTGAAACTTGACCAACCACATAGTCAGCTGACTGTTGCCCCGATGACACCTCCGCACTGATGACAGAAACACATCACAGCATCTTAAAAAAAACTTAAACCATAAACTGACTATCAGAATACTGGCAGGTTACTATATTTCTATTCACTAATCAATTAAATCAGTTGTTATGACCCCTTTGCTTAAAAAATCTGAATGAAAAAAAAAGTTAATATGTACAAAAAGAGAGGTACTGTTTTGTCCCTGGTTGTTGAAATAAATCATGCCAAACAGGCCAAAGTATACCCCTGTCTGAACTATGCCTGGATTAAAGTAGCCTAGGCCAGATTGTTTTCCGGGGTATAAATTGGCCTGGGCCAGTTCATATCCTCCCCAGGCCAGATTAGACCACCATGATTGATATCAGTAGTATTGAGTAATATACACAAGAATTGCTTAATTTTTCAACATTTAATTAGGGGTTCAGCTTTGTTATGTGACACTTAAGTGAGAAAGCTAATTCACTTAAATCTTAAAATTCCAAGCAATTACAGAAAAACTTCCATTACTAAAAGTATTACACTTCTACAAAGACCAAAGATTCCTACCAGACTTCTCAGTAGTGTTTACACAATAAAATAAGAGCACATGAAAAATAAAACTTTATAATGCAATTATAACATAATGTTCAATTCATTTGACTGTTCATAATATAATTAAAGTGATACTGTCCTGAAACTTCAAGTTCGAGGATTAGAAAGTCCTGACTACAATAAAAGCACATGAATGAGCAGTTTTAACCCAAGGTATTGTCTAAACTGCGGGAATACTTTGGCTTGTTACACCAGGTCAGTTTCATTTTCCTGTACATCTGACAAACACTGTGCATGCTGGATATTCATATAAAGTCACTCCATGTTTTAATTCATAATATTCTCTTTCCAGTTTCTCCAATGTGGGGGCTTGCTGTTGCTTTGGTTGTACTAGTATGTTTTAATTATCACAGCTCTAAATCACATATTTTACCCACTACTTGTCTGAAAACACCACAGGGTAGATTTTCTACAACCTGAAAACAAAGTTGACAGTTTGAGTAAAATTCTTGTTTCCTGGAGCTGCTGTTGTGGTACTTCTTCTCTCCTGCCTCCATTGTCATCACTCATTTATCTATATAGTTGTGATAGTGTTTATTATAGTTCCATAGATGGTAGGGGTTTATATCATTGGTATTAACAGTAATAGTACATCCACTGTCCGTACTTGTATTTGGTGTATTACTATTAACAGTTATGGACATTTGTTCCAGCTATTGGTAATTATAATAAAAGCTGTTTTAGTTTTTAATAGGTGTGCAGAGCATTCACCACCCCCCCCCCACACACACACACACACACAATCTCTCTCGCACTCACTGTCCTTCCCTTTAACAACAACTGGTCAAAGCAGACAGTCATCCTCCAAGAGCCAGGGTCTGCTACAGATTTCCGCTTTTAAAAGGAAGTTTAAACCAGCTCTATATGTAAAATGTCATGAGATAACTGTTGTTATGTAGTAGGGCTGTATAATTAAAATTTGACTGACTGAATGATTGATTATCTGACACTTGAATGACGATGTACTGAGGGAAACTGCTAAATTAGTACTGGTACTGGTAAAGTAAAACCAGAATCTGTGAATGAAACTCACTGAAGCAACTCTCTTATAAATTCACATTTAAGCTTTATTTGCTATTTAAGACGGGTTTAATTTACTGGAATTAGACTCAAACACATCAGATTCCATCCCATTATGTCTGTCAGGTACATGCATAAAACTGTATAAATATAAAAGATGTTGAAATATAAACGTGTAAATAATAATTAAAAAATATGTCATAAACAAACCTCTGCTTTAGTTTCTTCTTCATTGTTTCCTCCTAATATCCCTCCGTCGCTCCAACACAGACTTCCGATTAATGTCTTCGTCTGAAAAGTGTATTTTAATGTATTTAACTGCTACATTTGTGTTTCTTTTAACCAGTTAAACTTTTAAAACGCGTTATTTACAACACGTTCATGGATTCACACGCTTTACATCCAGCACATTACCCTACTGCGAAATAATTCCTACGGGGAACGGTGACCACGGTAGATGGTTCCGCTAAGTCACTGTCATAAAAAAACAAACTAGAAAACATACATTTTACTCTTTATAGAATGCATAATAGACACAATTATATAGCTTTGGGATTGTTTTACCAGTGTTTATCAGTTATTATCAGCTTTATTTGACTTTTTTGTGAGAAATATTGTGCAACAGCCAAATGTGTCGCTTCCGGTGTGGCTGAGCGGTAAAGTGTTTTGGTAGACAGTTAGCTAACTCAACAACACACTTTAAACCGCAATAGGTGCGTTTACAGCTTTGTATTTATATCTGCATGTGCTTGATATGTATGTTATTCACTGCTCAGGGTTAGTATGAGTTTAAATGCTATTAAACTGGTCTTTTAGTGAAACCGACTCTTCCGTTCGGGTCGGTGTTTGTACCGGACCGTGAGTTAGGTCTCATCCGCCTTTCTGATCGGTTTTCCCCGCAGAGGCCTTCAATGGCAGCCGACCAGACTGAGCCGGAGGTGCCGGAGAACGCGGTGGGCAGACGGGTGTCCTGCGGTGGGGAACGGGCCACGGTGCGGTACGTGGGTCCGGTGCCGCCGACGGCAGGTTAGAACAGATCCTCCACCCATTTGTTCGTTACACCCACTGTTCATCTCAGTATTCCTCACGGATTCAGTCTAATCTTATAAAAAACAGTAAACTATGAAGTAAGGAAGGTTCAGCTCACTAACAGCTGCATGAGCTTGTAAATATAGTGTTTAATAAAACCATTAAATTGTTGTTACTGTGATCTTATTAATTATATTTCGAGATGGACACCAGATTCCAGACAATGTGGGACTTTTATCTGATGAAATGCATCATACATGAGCTGATCTGTTCCGATGTGTGGTTGATATTTTCAGGGCTGTGGCTCGGCGTGGAGTGGGACAACGCAGACAGAGGCAAACATGATGGCAGCCATGAAGGTGTTCAGTATTTCACATGCAGGTAAACCTCAGCACATCCTGCCCAGGCACCAAGTTTTATTTGAAACAAGTGTTAACAAAATAGCTTTCTACCATGTTCCATTTTTATCAATAAGGATGAAAATGGGAAAAGGCAATAAATTATACAAATTACACAAAACAAATCCCAACATTCCCCATGTTGTGTCAAAAGATCTCATACTTAAATGCTCTGTACTACACCAGGTCATAGGTAAAAGGAGGTGGTGGTTTCATGCAATGAAATGTGATAGAAGAAAAGTAAATAAATAGCCAGAAAATAATGAATATTTGATTAAATATACACATGAAATGTACATATTTATAAAACCATGTAGACAGAATGAAGGTGTTGGGGGCTGATTGCCTACATGTACACATCACAAATGAAACTAAACAAGAAACACGTATACACCTTAAAACTGAAAGGAAGTTATATACTGCATTCAGTCACATAATTTACGGAAAGTCCAGTTGAAATGAAGATGCATATTTAGTCCATGTCCAGAAGGCTTTAAAGCCACGAGAAGGTGTTCCAGTGACTTTATGTGCTGTACTTATTAGCATTAAAACCTCTGTCGATCCAGCAACAGCAGGGAATTCATCGACAGATACTGTTGTCTAAGGATGTGTGACCTGATTAATGCAACTTTTCTTGTTCAATGGATCTTCTCATTTGTCTGAAAACTATAGAAGATCCACTTTTGTCAGATTAGGATAAAATACATGCAATAATGACTTGTCTCATGTGTTTTTTTGAGAACCTACTTTAAAGATTGTTCATTTGAAAAGTTTAATATCCAGTGTTTTAATCCAAAGAATTAATATCCAAAGTTTCCTTTTGAGTTCATATCCAGTGAAAACTTCAAATTTCACATGTGGAACTTAGATATTTGCTTCAGATTCAGTAGGTGGACCTCATGGACCCAGTGGATCTGAGAAAGACGTTGCTGTGGCTGTTTTATATTTGAAAAGATACATGACGAGTCTGAAATGAGTCATTGTTTGGTCTCTGTCAGACATCCTACTGGCGGATCCTTCGTCCGTCCGGCTAAGGTGAGTTTTGGCGTCGACTACCTGACAGCGGTTGAACAGCTGTACCAGATTGACACAGAGGAGGTGCTCAGTGAGGAGATCCCCATCTCCTCCAAGAAGCTGGAGTGGGGTAAAATCAAGGAGCGCAGGTATGAAAAAAAAAAAAAAGACAGAGGGAACACACATCTGTGGGCCATTTTGTGATTTACTGAACCAGGTATTTTTTTGTAGTTTAGAAACCCTACCGTCTGTGCTGCTCGCTCAGTGTGAGGTGAACGGACCTGGAACCGATGGAGAAATCCGTAAAACGACTCCCAGTATCTTCACGAAGCAACTTTGAGTACATCAGGCATGAGTTATTTAGTCCATGACATGAGAGAAAATGTAAAGTAAACTGCTCAAAAACTCAGTCTGTTTACAGATTCACATTCATAACCTTCAAAGAAGTGAAGAAAGTTCAGTGTGAACTTAAAAGTCTGTTTCACAAGTTCAGACCTACTGTATCTGCACAAGAAGCAGTGGTGTCTTTGTCAAACAGTGTTGATTAAAGAAGCTGTTTGAATAGAACAGGTGCACAGTATTTAAGCAGTTAAAAAATTACATAACAAGAGCGCTCAGTGAGCGCAAACCTCCGCCAAGGTATACTGTTATCCGGATCGTGACCAAAAGTTAATGGGAACGTCCTTGGGTGATTTTTCTATCACTGGTGAAAATTTCAAGAAAATCCGTCCAGTAGTTTTTCTGTAAAGTTGCTAACAGACACACACACAGACAAACAAATAAATAAACGCCAGAAAAAACATAACCTCCTTGGCGGAGGTAAAAATGACGAGTGTCTTTTCAAAACTTGTCATTTTGTTAATTCTGTTCCACAAAAACCTTAAACTACATTGAAAACATGACGCAGTGTTGACATCAACGGAGACTCAGAGTTCATGAGTTCATTGTCTTGATGTTTGATGAACATGTGTCTGGATGTGACGGACTCCTTAACCTCAGCATTCAGACGTCCAGTGGTTGGACCTGAGCCGGAGTCTGCTGACCTGTTGGGAGGACGTGGCGTCCATTACCCAGCAGTTGGACAAACTGGAGGGACTGCAGCTCAGGTACTGGTTCCTCTGGTTCTTCTGTGTCTCCTCTGTTATTCTGAGTCTGTGTCTTCATGTGCATTCACTGAATGTTCATTTGCTTCTGTAGCTACAACAGGCTGCGTTTGCCCTTTGACCCCTCAGCTCTGCATCACGCCTTCCGCAGCCTTCGAGTCCTGTCTCTTATTGGCTGTGACGTCACCTGGACGCAGGTAACACACACCTGGGTTTATTATAATGTTAGAGGGGAAACTAACCTCATATTATCTGTTAAAATATATCATTATGTAGAAAGTATATCAGGTAAGAGTTTATTCATGAATTGTTTTAATTTTCTTTTAGTAATTCATGAAATAGTCAAATAATCACTATAGTATGTTTGAAATAACTGTTCATGAGCATTTTATGCTAAGTATGAAACCAAATTTGTTAAAATCAGCCCATAAATCAACCATCCTCCACTGAGGAGGCCGACAGAAACAGTTGAAGAACCACTGCCTTAACACATTTTAACATTATAAGCCAACAGATACAGTTATGGGGTTTTTTGTATTATCTTTATTATAAAAGCCTAGTGACCTGTGTGTGTGTGTGTGTGTGTGTGTGTGTGTGTGTGTGTGTGTGTTTGTGTGTGTGTGTACATACAAAATGTGGAAAGAGCTGACTGCTGCAGTTTGGCACATTTTGTGTTTTTGGTCAAGGAAGACGGTAGTGAAAACAGCAAGTTGATGGGACCAATATTTTGGGAGATATTAGTAATTTTGAAATACAATAGCCTTACAATCACATTGCTGTGGCCGGAGGACTTTGGTGATGACTGCTGGACAAATGCAGTACAGCATACATGGATACATACACATACACATGTGGAACCCATGGATCCCTACGAGTCAACAAAGAATTTCTATACTGTGGATTTAGAATCTAAAATAAATGATCCATGACATCATCATGTTTTATTAAATAGGAAACACCAATGTTTAGGAAATGGGGTTAAAAAGTCTTTCTGTCTTTTTATAGTTATTTTTGTCACTGAAGGAGTTCTGAGTGTGTGTTGTGTTCAGGTGCTGCAGTGCGCCCCCATGTGGCCACAGGTGGAGGAGCTGTGTCTGGAGGATAACAACATCACAGAGCTGCAGAGGTACATCCTTGTTCCACTTGTGTTTACCTCGACTCCAGCAAGTTGGTGATTTCCTAACAGCGTGTCCTCTGATCTTAAAAGGCCAGTGGACGTCCTGCAGATGCTGAAGAGTCTGAACCTGTCAGGGAACCGTCTGGTCCAGGACACACTGCTCAGTTTAGCCGCTCTGCCCAGGTACAGGTTCTAAAAAGACTGAAAACTTCCATCGAGTCCCTTAAATCTGATCACAGTGAACCGCTGTGAAGCTCATCTCATGGTCATAAGGTTACATTTAAAGGTCATGTTAAAAGATACCATATAGTTCAGGGGTTGTAATGGTACAGAGACATTTTGATTCTTCATTTTGGGTCTTTGGTTTGATACATTTTCGGTACAGTAAACAGAGACAAAATTCCTTTAAAAAACACTTTCAATATTATCAATCTTCATGAAACAATGCCAGCACACCGCTCTTGTGTTGTTGACTTGTCTGTCTTCACTGACATAACTAACAGTGAATCCAAAAGGCTCCCAAATCAGAGACCTTAGAGAAGATGGAGGATCTTCCAACTCTGGTTTTGTACCTGTGACTCTGCTCTGAGCTGGCATACTGGTTCACCATCAGCATGTGGATGGTGCTGTACTGCTTAGACATCTGTCTAGGATATCAAATGTTGCACATGGGTTCTGCTTGTGGCCACCCTGCTCATACTGTTTGCGTTTTGCTTCAAGGTTCATGTGCAAACTTAAGGCGAGTGTTTGCGTTCTTCACATAGGCTACATGTATCCGTTCGGTACACCTCTGTTTTGTATTGACAGCCCTGAAACAAAACAGTTCAGCACAAACGAGTGCACTGTTGCACCCCTAATATACTTATTATATTGAACACTGATAGGAAGTCATGTAAATTCATTTGGTTCCATGACCTTTGACCTTGAGTGACCTTGAAGGGTCACACAAAGGTCTCACAAGGTCATAAATGTCTACATTGCAACACTGTTCTTTTGGGAAATTACAGACTGGATTCATTTCATATATTTTATTTAGCTTCCTTGGGACAATGTCTACAAAGTTTGTTCACAATTTTGAGAAATTTAGATTTTTGAATTATTAAAAATGTGCTTTTACTTTTAAGGTTCCATATTTTGATGGATTATAACAGAAATGTTTAGAGATATCAGTGTAGTTCCTATTGGACACTGATAGGAAGTCATATACTTTTATATAATTAGTTGAGTTCTCCTCCAGTGAAAGTACCACCCACCTCTATTGGGAGATTGATCTCCTGAATCAAGACCACAGGACCTTAACACAGAACCTGACAGCCTCGCAAATTGAAGTTGTTATTGATTGTTGATAGAATGTGCAGGTGAGCTACAGGGACATTGGTCCTATTTTTATTCTTTCAACCTGCACTGATGCACTGTGTCATGGTTCGATTCCAGACTGGAGCAGCTGAACCTGTCCAAGACTGGTTTGTCTGTGATCCAGTTTGACACCGACGCTCCAGGTGACACCAGCATTCCACCTCAATCTGTTGATATTACACTTTGTATTTACTGTGCTTTTAAAGCTGATGGTGGTGTTAAATGTTTGCTCTGCAGGATGTCACACAGACATGTTTCCTGCTCTGAAGAATCTCATCGTGGACCACAACAACATCTCTGAGGTCCGATTTGTCACCATCCTCACTATCATTCACAGGATAAACATTCTCTGCAAATCCTACAACTTCAGAACCATGTTTTAGCTTTTATTTCTTTATATTTTTAAAAGTAGCATCATGTTCCTGTGGATGTAAAGACAACTATCACTGGATTATCCCCAGACCTTAGAGGTTTTGAGTGTGATAGAGACAATGATCCCATCTGAATGGGTCTGAAACTGAAGATGCTTCTGTCTTTTATTCAGTGGTGCGTGGTGGACGAGCTGGCGAAGCTGCCCAGTTTGGTTCAGTTTTCGTGTCGTGGAAACCAGCTGGTCAGCAGCGATGGAAACCCCAAAACAGTCACTCAGCTGCTGATCGCCAAACTGGGACAGCTGATGTTACTGAACAATTGTCAGGTGAGAAGATCCAGAACCTGTTGGAGTCATAGAACGCCTCGTTTCACAGCAGCTTTTTTAAAAAAAATATAAATCTAAGTTGTAATTTTTTTTATACTTTTTATATTTTATTTGTTTTTTCAACAGACAAGACAACACAGATGCCACTTTGCTTTTATAAAATAGATACTGTTCAGATTATCCACAAAACATTTCTGTCACAGTTGGACCAGATACTGGTTCATATATGACAGACATATGAAATAAAACAGGTAAAAAACTCATATATTTCAGGACTAGCTTCGAGTTGACATATTTTAAGGTCAAACTGAGTAAGAAATGAACTAAACCCAATGTAACGTCTCCACACACCATGTATGTGTGTGAGATGGAGTTGACCAGTTACCATGGTTTCCATCAGATCCACCCTGAGGACAGGCGAGGGGCGGAGATAGACTACATCAAAATGTTTGGAGAGGAGTGGCTAAAGGCTGGGGGGCGGAGTCAGCCGAGCACCCAGTTCACCCGCGAACACCCTCGATACCAGAGACTCATCGACAGTAAGTCACATGGGATGCAGCATTTATTGTCACAACAAGAGGAGGATGGATGATGATGATGATGATGATGTGTTGTGTCACTCAGAGTATGGTGCTCCAGAAGAAGGGGAGCTGAAGAAGCCAGAGCCTTTTGCCCTGAAGAACCAGCTGTTAAGTCAGTGTCCCCTTTTTCCCATGGAGTTGCATGTATTAGTCATGTCTTTAGTGTTTAATATGTTTATTAACATTTAGACAGAAGTGTACAAAAAAACAGCAATAAGAATGATTTTTCAAGAAAAGAGGAAAAAAAAGAAAACGAAAAAAACCCAAATATGTGTAAATAACAAAAAAACATCCACCCCATACGAAAACAAACTCCTTGCCCCCACTGTCACTTATAAGAAAAACAATCTGTAAAACACAAATGTATACAGACCTTCAGTGAGTAAATCACCCAGAATGCTGAACAAAGATTCACTCTTATACCTTTGTTGATGGTTGGTTAAAAAAAGTCAGAAAAGGCCCCCACACCGAGTAGTCTTCTCTTTAAATCCATGCTCTGAAACAGTTTTAATCGACATCTCAGAAATCCCCGGGACACTGAACATCCGTCCTGACTCATGTAGATGTAGACACTATTAGTATCTAAACAAACTCGTATGTCCAGAACGTCTCCTGTAGCTCCTTTAATGTAGGAAAATGGCCTCAACTGTATTTCTTAAATGTGTCATGGGGGTGTTTTCATTTGGTCACCAATTGGAAAAGTAAAATACATGACAAAAAATAATATGATGTGTGAGTTAGTTAAAGTAAAAGAAGGGTCTCTGGAGAAGTTGAAAATCAGAAACAGTTATTTAAATAACGCGCAAACAAACTTGGACTCGGTGATGCGTGTGTGAGCTTTAACTTCTGAACTTGTTAAACTTATCAGTGTTAAAAATGTTTGATGACCTTATCTTTCCATTGATGCATTTAATTCAGCATTATTTTAATTTCAAAAAGGTTAGCATATACATTCATGATGTATTTTTCTCAATCCAAAGGAGACATAACATGAGGGTCTTTAGCTGAAATTCTTTAGGAACCACCAATCTAAAACATTTGAATGAGTTTTGACAGAAAACAGACACTGCCAGGCTTCATTTCCATGAGCTGATATTTTCTTCTCTCTCATCAGAGATTACATTTGTGTTTCCTGACGATGCAGAAAGGAAACCCATCGAGAAGAAGCTTCCAGGTAAAACACAAATGAAGTAAAAATGTACCTGGATGTGTGGTCAGTGATAAAATCATCTGAATGCGGTTGTCGTCTCTCGCCGTAGCCTCGATGGTCATCCAGAAGGTGAAGGGGCTCCTGTACAGACTGTTGAAGGTCCCTGCAACAGATCTGAAGCTCACGTACACCTCACTGAAGGTAGCACAACACCGACAGCATCCTCAGGCCATGAAGCTCTGGACAGGCCTGAACTGGAGCTGAAAGGCTCAGTTTGATTCTTTAACTGTATTTCTTTGGAATCCTGATCTGTTTTAAACATCTCAACCTTCATTTTTCCTTCCATAAACATGTTGGTTTCCTTCCCATTGCATTTGAAACATACTTAATATCAAATGAACACACATCAGCAAATTAAGTCAAGTGGTTAGGTTTAGTTTTCTGTTGTTATTACATTTCAGGTTCACATTACTTTGTTTCCACCTGTAGGTAAATTAGTTTTGCAGTCTGATGATGAGCATGACGACGATAACATCCTTATGACATTTCTCAAAACACAATGACATGTAACATGAAACCAAGGCATGAATCGACTCCAGACATGATACAGTAGAAGTTCTCCGGGTTCCTCCAAACAGGACAAAAAAGATAAAACAGAGATGGATCAATATAAGAATGACTGATAAAAATAAAGCTCTGGACTAAAATCAAGGTTAAAAGGAGTTAAAAACACAATAAAAAGAGGTTGAAACCCAATCAATGCCTACATAAATACACTAGTAAATGAATAAATGATGTATGATCTATTGCTGCAGTTAGTTTAACTCTATGAAGAGTTGAACTGTTTAACTCTTGGAGGTGTTTACTCCTCCCTGAATCTGCCTGTGTTTTTTTAGATGGTGGGGACGGAGTTTGAGATCGACAGCGACCTGAAGACTCTGCAGTTTTATTCCATAGAGGATGGAGACCAGGTCCTGGTCCGATGGTCCTGACCCAGAACCAGATGTCACAGAAGTTTCTGGACAGAACTTCAGCTGCTTCTGTCTGAAACCAAGACTTTATGATGGACTGAGCTCTGACCTCAGAACGGTGGCGGTCCTGGAGGATGGACATGTAGACATCAACAGACGGACAAATAACCAGTCGATAATGAACAACAGACACTGACCTGCTGATGTTTAGTTCAGCCACATGTTGAGGCATCACAGTGCATAAAGAACATGTTCACATCATATAAATGATCAGACATGAAAAGACAGATAACCCAGGCCTTTAACAGAATATGAGGACAGACGGACACAGATCTCCAATATGATGGATTTGCACCTGCCTGGTTCATGAAGGGCACAGTTGTAGAATCACCTTCATCCATAGAGAAACATGATCAGTGTGACTGTGTCATAAATAGTTTGAGCAAATCATATATTCAAGCTTCGTTCAGTGTTTCTGTACTTTCACAGCTCAGTATCACATTTATGCACCTTTGTACTTATAAACCACTTAGACAAAATAAAACCAGGTCTGAACCTGATCTTGAACATTTTTCTTCCTTTTCGGTTTCACATTAATAATGAAGTCCAGTCTCCTCTTGTTTGATTTTGAGTGGCAGTTGGTGAACGTTGTCAGGTACAGAGCGAGCAAAGTGGAATGCTGCCTGAATGAGGGAGCCTGTGAGCTGAAGTTCAGGGCACACAAATCCCGATACAGACATTAGACATTTGTGGATCTCTCACAGTAGAAGTGCAGCAAAAATCGTGTGTAAAGAGAGCCAATGGAGAAGCTGCTTGACTTGTAACCAGTGATTTGTCTGTATTTCTGGGTCTTGTAGAATGTACTTTTCAGACATTCATCTCTGCATGTATTTATAGATCAGTCTACGCTTTTGCAGATCTTTGCACGAGTTTGCAGATTTGTCCACACTTACAAATTTGAATAAACTTGCAAATTTTAATACAGATGTGGATTTTTTTTTTTCACATTTGCAAACCTGATTACACACACAGGTTGTTTTACACATTTGCAGATTGTTGTACAGACACACAGATCTCATATCGCATTTACAGATTCATTTATACATTTGCAAATCCGACTGCACACACAGATTGAGATACAGACACACAACTCTTCACACGCATTTGCAAATAATATTGCTACAATAATGGCCCCATAAAAAACTGTCAGAGCTTTGTGTTTTTTCTTGAATCATCACAAAACAAATACCTTCGGTTCCAACTGTACAATTTACAACAGAAATAATTTAATCAAATTTAAGTCAAAATACATGACATGTTAACTCTTTGAAATTGTGAACTCAGTTTTCCCATCAGAACATGATGAAAACACAAACACCCACAACAATAGTTTCAACTCATGTCAGTGAATCCACAAACAGAGAAAATGTCAAACATTTTTAATTTACATTATTCATCTCACTTCAAACCTAAGTAATCACCTTAAAAATCTAAACATTTCTTACATTTTCAGTATGTACAGTAATTCCACCAGTTACAAAAAAAAGTAAAAGCGAGTTTATTTAGTTTAAAGAATCCTTTCATTTTCTAAAGCTCTGATCTGAAAAGGAGCAGATGGATGATGAATGTGATCAACCAACAGGATCTGCAAAGAGCATCACAAATTAACGCAGAACCGTAAAGACTGGGGTCATTATGTCATTTCTTCTGGTGTGAAGGATGTCTGATGGTGCGAGGGTGTATTAAACAGATCAGCACCGTTTCATATGTTTTAATGCTGTTTTTAGCTCTGAAGCTATTTTCTTGATTTTTTTACACTTTCTTAAATTCACCTATTTAAGGCCCTTCAAATAACGTTTTACAGGTATTGTCTATAAATGATACATTTGATTCAATGACAGGGCATATGTAACATTAAAAAAGTACGACTGTTGGATGGGAGTCACAATAAGCTTTGCTTTTCTAGTCTATAAATGCACCAATGCCAGAGCAGCTTTGGGAAATGTTTCCACTCTGGGACCTGTTCTCCAAAAATATCATTCAGGGTACCAATGTCATGTGGACAAAAGGCCAAAATGATATTAAAGTTTTGCAGATTGACATATGTAATTTGGTTGTGGTGTGTATGGGGTGTATACACCATATATCACTCCAGTACTGTGGCAACAAGAGTACAATGAGTTCATGGAACAGGACCCATGATTGGCTTTGTAGCAACACATGTCCTCACTGCTTATGTCACAGTACACATGCTAACGTTTGACAATAGACAAACCCATATTTTTTGTCACAGAAGCCATTGCCTTTTTTTTTTTTTTTTTTTTGAAGACAATGTAGTTTGTCAGTGAGAATGAGTCTGGGGTCTCTCAGTTCATTTTCTTTTTCCAAAGGGCATGAGACCAAAAGCTCCTCCTCCTTTCAAACCACAGCTGACCCATCTGTTATTGTGACACATTGTGATCTTTCTCGACCTTTACATACATTAAATCATCACAGTTCATCACATCAAAGTCTGTCAAATCTACCACCTTAAATGTTTCCCTCTAAATATATTTTCAGAAAAAGTACATGGTTCAAAGCCTCAGATTGAGATTAAACAGGATAATTCAGTAAAGTCTTGTAAATATAGTGTAAAAGTGTGATGTGCAGCTTTCATTGTCCAGGTCTGATGGATTTTGAGGTTCTCTACTCGGTGTGTCTGACAGGAGTGATGATCAGAGGAGCAGAGTTTTTACCTCCATCATTGCGACATGGACTGAAGAATGGGAGGAGTTTATCATTGAAGCAGCAGCCAATGAAGGAGTAGATGAGAACTGAAGAATCTACGTCATAAAAGGAAACCAGACCCTCTTCATAATCCACAAATACCCCCACCTTCTGAGGCTGAGACTCCAAATATAGGCTGACAGGAGGGTCATTGAGAGCTTTGTACTCATTTCTATTTCTCAACCAGATGGTCCAGTATCCGTCCTCAGGGCTCACTGAGATTTGCACCTTCCTGTTGATGGACTCTCTGGCCACTCCTAAAGTCCATTTAGTCTTTCCTTTGACCTGAACTTCAAAGTAAAACCTGCCTGAAGAGAAACTTTGCTTTCCCAAAACACACGGATTAACTGAAAATCTCTCTGGGTTGTTTGGAAGGTTCTTCTTCATATCCCCATCATGTACCTTTTTTCCATTACCAGACACAAGGAGATCAGGGTGTGCTGTATCTGGATCCAGAGTCACATCCACCGCATACTGCTGGGCTCTCTTCAGCTCAGCTTTAAACACCTTCTTCATTATGTCTTCTCTGAGTTTGTTCTCCAGCTCAGACACAGCTCTCACCACAGTCCCCTCATATGATGGTGGACGGACGCTGACCTTTGTCCAGTGCTTCATGAATGGAGCAGCTTTTACAAATGTGATTCTCTGGACAGAGTGGAGGTGGTCTTCAGAGCCTGAGAGCTGCTTCACCTCATTGCTTCTCTTCTTCAGCTCAGATATTTCCTGTTCCAGCTCTTTGATGAAGTCTTCAGCCTGTTTCTCTGTGGTTCTCTGCTTTTTTTGGATCTCCTCTTTGAGCTGGTTCAGACTTCTCTGAACCAGCTCCATCAGAGCAGTGAAGACCTCAACACCTTCTGCTGTCTCTCTGTCTGCAGCTTTCTTACTGTGATCCACTGAGTGTTGGATCTCCTGGATCTTCAGTCTTCTCTCCCGGATCATCTGCTGAATGTCAGCCTCTGTCTTCATCAGTTCTGCTTCTGTAGTGTTTGGTTCTTGTTTAGTTTCACGTCTGAACCGAGCCACCATCTCTGAGATGAAAGTGTTGATCTTCAGCTGAGGTCTTTTTTGGAAAACTTCTTTGCATATGGGACATTGACAAGGGACATTAACCCTCCAGTGTTGAGTGATGCAAGATTTGCAGAAGTTGTGTCCACATGAGGTGGTGACTGGATCAGTAAACACATCCAGACAGATGGAACACAGGAACTGATCTTCAGACAGCAGACAGCTGGCAGCAGCCATAGCTATGAACTGCAAGTAAAAGAAACACAGTTCATTTAGCAGAAGTGTTTACTCCTATCTGCATATTTAACCAGATTGTGTTTAAAATCATCAATTGAAGTAAATGAAAATGTGAATTGTAGCAGGACAAGTGCATTCAATTCAACCACTTTTACAGACTGACATATTTATGTTGGACGATGACTGATTGGATAACTCATGACCTGGAGCATCATTGCAGGTGTGTCAAAAACTCCTGCAAAGCCTTGGATTCACACATTTGAATGAATATCAATCAACGAATACACATATGTACAAAGATTATTGTGCATACTGAAGTCAGGAGGAGGCTGGGGAAGTGGAGGAGGTGAATCAGTCACAGATGTAGCCAATGAGTTGGACAGGCCTGTTCTATGAAATGCTCAGAATGGGGTGGGACTGAAGTTGTGAATAATTGGACAAAAACGAGCTCATGATTAGCTCTGCTTTTATTCCAGCCTGTTGAATTCCAAAGGTCAGTGTCACTGAGGCAACTGGTGTGACTGATACCTATTTATAGAGACTGACAAACATTTGGTTTTGACAGTGACGCCGAGTCACTGATCATCAGCTGAACCTCTATCAAGACACAATCCCACTTGTAAACATGCATGACTTTCCCGACATATACAGGAACATGTGATTTTACATAAAGGAAATACAGTACATTAGTCTGTGTGCAGTGGCAAGCATCTCATTTTGGATTCCTGTATGTATAGTAGGTTTTTTGGCGATTGTACTATCCTGAACTCAGGGTTCCTACGCAAGTATGGAATTTGATTTTATAAATTTCCAGGTCTGGAAAAGTATGGAAAATGCAAACGTGTATGGAAAAATAGTCATGTTTCCAAGACTGTTACCATTGTTCTGTTTTCTAAAATATAAATGAATCAATATGAATATCTAAAAAAACAAGAAATGGATCGATCTGCTTCTTTAAGGTGCTTGCTAGCCTAGCGCAGCTAAAATGTTTGTGTGACACCACATACAGTAGGCTACATGTCCCAGAAAACATTTCGGGATTGTTGTCAGATGTTATAATGGTTAAATGTAAATTCTCTGACAAGTGGCACAAAAATCCCAAATATAAAGACTGGTTGGCTTTTTGGAATTTTATTTTTACCAAGACATCTGGAAATTAGTGTCTGTAAAAAGTGTGGAATTTTGAAATTTCAAATGTGTAGGAACCCTGTGAATTATGATGAAAGTGAATTTTGCATATAGCCTAAGCTTCTTCTCAAAGGTATTATACCGGTTGTGTCAGTTAAAACAGCATTGTCATTGTCATCTTGTCTATTCAGCTAACATTAGTTTTTAAATGATCTGTGTATCAGTACATGAACATAAATGGATTGTTTGTTTATGTATCTGCATTTAATCAGGAAAATTTAATTGGCATGAAGAACCTCTTTTACAAAAGAGCTCTGGCTAAGATTGGCAGCAGCAAACACAAAACACAGGTTAGTATGGGTATAGTGAGGCTATTGTATTCCAAAATTACTATTATCTCCCAAAATATTGTTCCTATGAACTTGTGATTTTTGCTAGTCTCCTCCTTAACCAAAAATACATTAGTATGACAAACTGCAGTAGTTGGCTTTTTCCAGACTTTGTGTGATACCCCAGACACACAAAGTCCACTTCCCTGTTACTGGGGATAACAATACATTCTAATACAATTTCAGATAAGAATAGCATGTTCACATTTCTGTTTATTTATGTGTGTATAAGACATAAGTTAAGTACTCACATTACTTATATGCAAGGACATTTTCACTAACTTTAGTAGTATGAAATGACGATCTATATAAAGTTATGATTGAATCTGTAAATTGGATTATTTGTACTCACCAGTTTTTCCTCAGACTTTGTTTGTGAAGATCTTTGTCTACGAAGAATAAATAAAGTTGAGATTATTAGAGAGACTCTGCTGCAGCTCTGGCCAGTGTAGTTTATTGTCCGTCATATGACCCTTTCTTTATTTTACTGCGACTCTTCTGATCCTTTTCCTGGTTTATATCATGGGGAAGTTTAATTCTTTTTTTTTTATCAAGGGTCAAAGGTGGCACCACTCCTTACAGATGTATGATCATCATCTAATTTGTATCTGTGTCAGGGTTAAGAGGATTTATTTGGCGCCAGTAGGTCAAAAGAATCTGTTGTACTGGACACATTTGATATTTATCAGTCACATTTCTGTAACAGTCCAAATAATACATATCAGTTAAGTTAACAAAAGACTAATGACCTCAAAACAGACTGACTTTAGACATTTTTGAATAAATTAACACGTTTATTGACTTTTTTATGTTGTAGTTGTGCACGTCACATGTCAACCAGGTAATACTATGTTGTATGTTTTATATGAACAGAATTTTTGTTAATTTTTTAACATATGGATTTACATGTGGTTATGTCTGGAAAGTATCTGAACCTCTGCACTCACACCAGGTCAAAGTTGAAGAGGAGTTCAATGACTCATTTCTAGAATGTGATTGTCTGAATGTGGCTCCACCTCTGATCTGTTTCCTGACTGATTTGATGGTAAAATCCTAGTGTACAGTGTTTTATCTTGAAGCTCAGACAACATATAGTTACTGTACTGGTTTTCCAACAGACTGTCATTTATCATTAGTGTAAATTCAGGAGTTGGTTCTTGTGAATCACATGGACTTCAGAATTATTGGTTCTTTGTGTTTTGCGCCATCTAGTGGTCATGTGCTGGTGTAAATATGCAGGATGCTGTAAGGTTTCAGGACACATACATGAATATTTACTTAGTATTGGTGCTTGTAGCTAATATGATTACTACTATTCTAAACATTAATAGAAGAACAACACAAATATATGTAAAAACTCTTTATTAGGGGTCACATACAACCTAATTCAACCTCAAATGTGTGGGACCAGTAAAATAACAGCATAATGACTTATAAATTATAACTTCAAATTTGTCTCTTTGTTTTAGTGCAAAACAAAAGTAAATTTAGACAATGAAAATGAAAATGTTTATATTTACAAACTATCTTTTCACAAAAAGTGTGAATAAACTGAATATCAATGAAAAACCTAAAAATAAGTGCAATTTTAAACAATATGGTCTGTTTATCCTTTGCACATGTGTATTACAACTACAGATCACAGTGGATCTACAAATGCACAAAACATTTAATAATGGACATCTGGAACAGAAAAATATAGCATTTAACTCTATGATCTAGGGCTGCCACAACATACTCTAATACTAGTTATTACTCACTTCATGGAGATAATATGCAAGAAAACAAAATCTGTTTAAGAAAAGGTTTATAAAGATCAGCACAGTTACAGTGATGGTACATCCACAGTGTCTAAATCAGGTCAACTGGACATAGAATTTTCTTGAAGACGTTTCACCTCTTATCCCAGAGGCTTCTTCAGTTCTAGTGG
>JAQQZY010000001.1:34291101-34301930 GCA_030068375.1 Ostorhinchus rueppellii
ATTAGCCGATTAACCTATCAGTGCATGTCTTTGGATTGTGGGAGGAAACCGGAATACCTGGAGAAAACCCACGCAGACACGAGGAGAACATGCAAACTATGACATCTACAGAGAGGTCCCAAGGTCCCGCCCGGGAATCAAGCCCAGGACCTTCTAGCTGTGAGGCACCACTGCACCACCTATATATATATATATATATAAACTTTGACTTACTTTTCCCAAAATGTAATGACATCTATTCTGGCTCACTGGCAATCTATAAATCAATTTAAAAACCCAATTTGGTATGAATTCACCCAATACTTTTGCTGCTACATACCTTTAAAATTTCACCCTTCCACCCTACATATATATGTCTATGGCGCATGAGTATGTGTATGTATGTAGAAATGTGATACTTTTATATAGATTTTATATATTTTTCTTATATTTTATTATTGCACCTTGGGACGATTGCACCCCTCAATTTTGTTGTACTTTGTTGTGCAATGACAATAAAGACATTCTATTTTAATCATATTTCACCACCACCACCATTGACGCTTTGTAGATATAAATGAAATAAATTCACAGTGTAATGCCTGGTAGTAAATAGAAACTCTAAAAATGTTATCAGCCCTGTGTCGGTGCGGTCGATGCATTTGGAACCCTCAGCTATCGTTCTGGAATAGGGGTAAAATATTATCTACGGTGTTTGGCTTTTTCTCGGGTTGCGTTGAAACACATCATGCTGCAACAGTGGATTTGAAAAACACCATTGGACAGAAGTTAAATCGGTAAAACACGATGCACATGATGAAGCATGTCATGGTATTAAGACAACAAAAACCCAACAGAAGAAAACAGCCCATAAAGGACTTCATTCGCACTTTTAGGGAGTAGTTACCGCTTACAGCAGGGGTGTCAAATATGCGGCCCGGGGGCAAAATGTGGCCCACCAAAGGTTCCAATCCGTCCTGTGGGATGAAATGGGATGGAAAGGCTGTTGAACTCATTTTAGTTCAGGTTCCACATACAAACCAATATGATCTCAAATAAAATAATAGCATAATAATGTACAAAAAATAAAGACTCTAGATTTTGTTCTTGGTTTAATGTGGAAAAAATATGACATTATGCCTATAAATAATAACAATTTCAAATTTTTTGTCTTTGTTTTAGTGGAAAAAGTAACAACAGAATGTGAATAACTTGAATAAATATGAACAACCAAGAAAATTAAGCACAACTTCAACAATTTTCTGCCTGTTACTAAGTAGGTGTTTAGTGTCTTTGTAGATCTGATCCATAATACACATGAAGAAATGATAAGATGAGGTATAATATTGTTAAAATTGCACTTATTTTTCTGAAGAAATTTATTCACATCGTTTTTGTTTGGAACATTTATAAAAGTAAGTATTTTCATAATGTAATTGGGGTTTTTTTGCACCAAAACAAAGACAAAAATTTGGAGTTGTCATTATTGATAGGTTACTATGCTATTATTTTACTGGTCCGGCCCACTTAAGATCAAATGGGGCTGAATGTGGCCCCTGAAGTTTAACACCCTTGGCTTAGAGACTGTTGTTTCACATAGTGAGAGGGACTTTCAAAGTAAGAAAAAGAGAGTGACAGCCTCTCAATACACAACGGAAATATTCACCATTATTGCAACAGTTCTCCCATGGAGCCCGAATAGTAAAACTACTAATTTGCATGAAGATCCCCATTGAAATTTTGTCAAGGGCTGGATATGGCACATTTGACTTGCAATTCTCTCTGCAAAAAAAACCTCAGCATGTGCACATGGCGATGAGAATATGAAGCCCTGACATAAGACACAATGTGCACACTCATGTTTTCACATTAGCCAATGCTCCGGGATGATGCATCTCATCTTTGTGCACGACTACAATGCTCTTATGGCTTGAAACGGAACTGACGATTGTGTCTGTACCAAAAAAAAAAAAGACACTCGATAGGGAAACGAACAAAGAGAGAAGCTGGAGACGAGGAGCACTCCGGGAAATGAGAGAGCTAAACAGATGATAATGGACTGACAGAGGGAGACGGCGAATGAGGCGTAAGGAGCATGTTGCGAAGGCCCCTTTTAGTGCAGAAAAGCAGGAATAATCCCTATTAAGGTAATTAGTGTTTCAGGAGACAAAGCGTAATTAAACAGAAACAGGCAAGAAACTACGTGCTGTCTAAATATAACCTGTCCCGATGAAATCTGCAGAATCCAGCGTCTGTGCATCCTCAAACCCAGTGCGTGCTCGTGTATCGGCGTACATGCGTGCATTAGACGGGGGCGGTGTGTTTACAATGAGATCAAGAGAATGCTTGGCAGGACGTCAGCCTTGTAAAAGCCCCAGGATTCCACATGGAGAACAGTCACACACTTCACGCCGAGGGGAAAACACACACACCCACACACACACACACATATATATATACTGACGAGTCCACAGAGAAAACAAATATGTTAGAGGTGCACATAGAGGAAGCCGAGAAGAGTGGGGAGGATTTCTACCTGGGAGAAGTTTGTGTTTTTCATCAGCTTTCATTTTAATGTCAATACTCCTGCTCCTCACTTTCTCTCTCTGTTTGACTCTGTTTGCTCACTCCTCACCGGAGGGAGTGATGTTCATTTTTCATCTTCACTTCAGCTGTCTGGAGACAACATTGTACACATATGTGTGTGAAGAAAAAGGAAGTAGGAGGTTCATATGTTGGACAAAAGCAGAGCTGGAACTAATGAGTATTTGCACAAATAATCAGCCTGATTCTCTGAAGTGAATATCGTTTTGTCCACACAATAGAAACCAAATATCAGCAGTCAATTCATTATTTTTTTCCTCAGGGACACACCGGACACTGGACCAGATAGCTTTCAGAAAACACATACCACACATCCCTCTTCCTGTGTAATAATTAATCCTTTCATGCATGAATTATGAGAACCTTAGTCAAGATATAGTTCCTGGGTGTTTGTATTCCTGTTTAGGCATGGAAAAAAAACAACAAAACAAAACAAAAAAACTAGAAAAGCACTTGGAGAGCGTAGAACTCCGCCAAGGTAGTATTTGTACTTTCCTCCACTAGATGGGCCTGAATGACCTCATAAGTAACTCAGTGATGTCATGCCCTATCTCCCAATGATGAAGAAAAAGTGAGTTTTAGTTATAATTACTAAAAGCAGGATCATGTAATTTAACACTCAGATTGTAAATGTAAGACTAGGAATTACTACGCAGGATAAAAGAACTCACAGTAAAAACACAAGTGGTCCCAATGCAAAGCCTTGTGGAACACCAGAAATGACGAGCTTCAAGTCGAATTATAAAAGTCTGTTTAAGCAGGTCCAGAATCCCATCAACATAATAATCAAAATCGAAATCTTAAGAGGTGTTCTGAAATTATTACCACAACACACGCCTACAGTAAAGATGTGTAACTGCATACATAATAAACAACATAGCGTTCCAACTTCGGCTCCACACATTAAGCGGACAGACCAAAGAGGTAAACCCACTCTTACCTGGTTCAGTGCAGTTCTTTTCAGGCTCAGAGTAAAGCTTGGACTCATTTTCGTAGACATCTTGTAAAAGGTGACGGCTCTCCCACCTCGCCTCCTCTTCGACCACAGAGCTGGAAACCCGATACCCTGAGAGAACGACAGAGACAGTTAAAAGAATACATCTGCAGTTGCCCTTCTTTGTCTATTATACCCTCAGAGCACAATTAGATAAGTTCACGCACCACTTTACTGGCCTGAGGGGTGAAGAAATACTCGGAGTCTTTACTTTGTAGAATCCCACAGTGAATAAAATGTCCCACTACATGAAAAAAAAGCCCTGAACTTAAAATGTCTAAATGAACTAAAGACAAAGTATCTTTCTTTTAAAACTACGAGACATACACATGAATATCAACAAACAACAAAAAAAATCTACTTGCAAGGTTATCAGTGTGCATAATTACACTCAACTGACTCATGTATATGGATGCATTTTCGTACATTTACTGAGTATCCAACCCAACTTCATGATGAAAATGACAAAATGGCTAAAAATATGAGAATGCAACATAGTCGAGGCTAAATGTAAGAGTTATGTGGCATCATTTAAAGGGCTCATATTTATCTAAACCCACTTTTATCTTTCTCTCTGGTTCATTTATTTGTGTATTTGGACCCTAATAGTTCCTAAAGTTTGAATTTGAACCTTCCAGGTGCTGCAAAACTATCTTTATATTAATTCCAGCAAAAATCGAGTGGATTTCTACAACCTGTTTTAATTCCTGCTTAATTTGTTGCATTTTATAACTAGTTACCTCACAACATTTGCCCATATAAGGTCAACTTCCTTCATTAAGGAAGTGTTATGTTGAATAAATGTGAGCTGGGGGTGGGACATATTGAATTATATATGTATTTTCTTGATCACCTTTATATATTAATGTATTTGCTCTGCTATTGGTTCCTTGTGAACCTTAAAATGTTTTATTTTTTTCTTCTGCTTGGAACAAATGAATGAATGAAAGACCTTAAAACCAACATTTCTTAACGTATGCCATAATTATTTATCAGCAGCAGCAGTTGTAGTAAAAACTGAAAATATGTCTAAACTTCAAGCCGATTACCTAAAATGTTCAGTTGGTTGTATTAAACTTAAGTGGCTGAACAGAACAGATAGCACATTCAACAACCTAGAGGGGGTGGGGTCATGTGCATTTAAAGGGCCAGCGCTCAAAACCACTTTTCTGGTGTCATTACTCAGAAATAGTGTTGGAGATGGACCTGTGGAGTTGAATTAATGAAGAATTCAGACCCAAGCAGAGCATTTACAGTTCATGTAGCGCACAGGGAAATGTTTGAAAATGAATAATTCCATTTAAAAAAGCAAAATATCACTCCTTTAACATTATCAGTGTTTTGTGTCTACAAATTTTATGCTTGTATATATCATTACAGGAGTGAGTCTACATTGAACTATGATTTCAGTCAGGCTTGAGGAAATGCTGAAGGATCAGCATGCTAGGCTCTTCATCTTAACTAATATATTTTTAATCAACTCTCAGGCATCTGCTGGAACACACTGTGGGGTCCTTATAACCATGGCTGGGACGCATTAACCTTTTGATGCATGAATTACAAAAACCTTAGTCAAGTTTTTTGTCTTTAGTGTTTTTATTCCTCTTAAAAAAATAGCATGATTGACATTTTTTGAATGGAACTATTTTTTTATGGAGTTACAAAAATTCCCACTCATTTGTTCAACATGTGCACTGTTTGAATTACAGGGGTACTCGGGGGATCCCGGATCCCCTGAAACAAACATCAGATCTCCCGAAAACATAATTTGGGAAATGTTGGGGGGTCTCTAAAATATTGGCAAAATCATTTTTATTGAAATAGCAATCGTTTGTAATGGGAGGTATTTGCATATCCGAAGTGTTGTTGCGTTTATCAAAGATAAAATAAAGCGATATGACAATGACTACTGCATTACTGCCAACTGTGTGCGCAAATTGGCTTGCTTCTCACATGTTTGTAAGTCTGCGCTCTGAGACGAGCACCCCCCCCCCCCCGGAAAAAGGGACCCCCCCAAAAAATCTTGGCATAGTTCGAACTCTGACCATATGTTTAATTTTTGAAACAATATCAGAAAGTGATATACTTGAATATTTTAATGCAGCTAATCTGAGGTTTTCTCTCATTTTTACGTACTCTACTTCTACTATCATACTATTTATGACTCACTTCATGGAGATAAAATGCAAAAAGAACCCTGTTAATTACAGTCTAGAAACAACGAGCACTTGATTTCCACTCAAACATGTTACTGTAGATCAGGTTAATGTAGAACAGCAAAGTTACAGTAATGGTATGAATGTCAGTGTATGAGATCATGGATGAGTGTCCACTGTGTTGGCTGATATTGAACTAAAACAAAAAAACCCATGAATATGGAAGATAACAGCTGTAGAATCGATGCCCACTGTAGTGACCAGTATGCATCAAAGGGTTAAATTGCATGGAGATTCTTACAAACCTTGAACTAACCACCAGATGAACCTTTGTCCTTGATGACATGAAAGGCTTGAACTCAGGCAGCATTCAAGAAACTTTTCTGTAAAGTGCATTAGATAAGGTCTTTTTTATTGTGCGTCTACTTCTTCTAATCCCAGAACAGATGCATAACATGCTTTAAATGCCCCTCGTGTACACAACATTAATAGCCTGGATGCACAGGCTCTTATTTTTGCAGCTAATTGGCATTCCTGAATGCTCCAAACCTTTACTCTCTGAACACAACAATGGAAGATGAGACATGCATCTTGTGTCACCACACTCCTGCGGGAGCATTAGTACAACAGCACTCTGAACGCCGCAAGGCCGATCATTCCAGCTCAGTCATCTGGGTCACGGTATCCTCAAGCGCCCCACCTCCGACCCATCACCTCCCCCACCATGCAACAGGCCCCGACTTAGGTACACAGCATGTCGGGGCTTCTATAAATAGCACTGCGTTCTGCTATATTTATCAAAATGCAGAACCATTTTGCAAACAGCTCACTATAGGGCAGTGAAGTGGAAGAAGATGCTTTAGACTGATGACTGCAGTCGTACTAGAACAGACGTAATCACATGCACGGGTGTGGTAAGAAAGACAGGATGTGAATAATCCAAAAACCACACTCAGTAGCATTCCATCTGTTAATGTTAAAGGTTCAACATAGAAGACAGTGGCAGGGTCCAGTCAGTTGTTTCTGTTAATTCAATCAGTAAACTAATGATTGGATCTGATGTCATCTGTGCAAGTAGTGGATTCACCTTGGTTTAGTTACAAAAATCATTACCTTTGCTCTCAATTTCAACAGTACCACACTTCTACTCCTCTACAGCAGCCACAGTTGCTAGTAGTTGCTTTTCCATTGACCCTCAAATTTTGCAAATATAACTTGTGCATAAAAATTTACATAATAGAAAAACAACAATTTCACTAAAACTCACATTTTTCGATTAAAAGTTTTTGCGCTGGTAAGAGGTGTTTTTTCGGGCGTTGCGAAACTGTTATATTACGCAAAACTGCAATGGAAAGATCTTTTTTTTGCAAATAGAGTCATGTGAATTAAAAAAAAATGGACGTGGACGGATGTTACAAGCAAAGAAGAGTTTTAAAAGAAACGTGGTGCGGTATGTGAGGACACACCAGGAAACGGAATAATTTTTTTAATTTAGTACAGAATAGATGGGTAATATATAAAAATAATGAATATATCTGTAAATCAACACCATATTTACGTCCGTCACCATATGATAACAAGTAAACAAATTATTGCATTTGTCATTTGATGGAAAAACTGACAATACATGCTTCTGTTTTTCTGACATTTAGTAAATATCGCTAAAGTTTTACGCATAAACCTCATGGAAAAGCAGCTACTTATAGCTTAGATTAGGACTGGACCCAGGTCTTTGGTGTGTAAACATCTATTTTTCAATGTTAAAAGGCTATTTCAACCGTATGCCTTCAACAAATCAGAATGATTACAGACCGAGCTCTGGGGTCTAAAAAGGGGAACTGGGACCAGCACTAGCTTAGACAGAAAAAAAAAAAAGAAAAAAACAGATTCCAATACAAACTTCTCAAAACCTACAACTCAGCTAATATTTAACATATTTACATTGAAATAATATAGTCTCTACTCATTGTCCTATAATCAAAGTACTTAATTTACCATTATGATGTCATGTTTTCCACTATAAGCCAGTGTGACCAGTCAAATACAGAATATATAAAACAGACAAACACTGTTGAAGATGCAAGTACCTGTGTTTTAGAGTACGAGTCCTTTTTGATAGTAATGTCTACAGTTAAACTGCTAAACACCCTGCCTCCACTGCATAGCTTCAATCAAGAAGTACAATCATTAGTACTGATTGATTTTTTTCAATCAATTTTATCAACTGCCAGCCTAATTTTTATTTTTTATTTTTTAAAGCTTTTAAATATTTGATCAGTATTAAAATTGTGAGTGTTTCAGTGGTATTTTATGGACAATGTACTTTTAAAAAAATTTTTGGGGACTAAATATATCGACCTCAAAAATTTGGCTGTATATATCAGCCATCAGATGACCAATTCTTTTTTTTTTTTTTTTTTTTTTTTTTTAAATCGGCATAGGCCTTAGAAAAACCCTTATCAGTCATCATCTAATTGATTCCTACAATTAAGGGATAAGGGATGGTTGAACTAATATATCAATACCAGAAATTATACTGTTTAATATCTGTCTCAACTGTTAGCCAAAAGCCAGGACCGATGTCTACAAATATTTGTTCATCTCTTGTTTGATAAGATAAGATAAGAATATTTGTCACATGCACACTTATACATAGAATAATTCACAGTGAAATGTATTTTTGTACCTGCAGCTAAAGCACAATTAAAAAAAAAAAAAAAAAAAGCAGCACACAAGATTTAAAAAATTCCACATAATCACAAGCATAAAAACATAAATTAAAATGCTTTTCTTTCAGTGGGTTGCCATTTGCAACTTCACATCTATTCACAGTGTTCAGACTTTAACAAAAGTATGCAGTGTTGGACACTTTGCATCATTATGCCTCCCAGCCACACAAGAAAATTCATGAATATGACCATCTGAGTTTGACTCTAAAGTGACTAAATAATCTAACCAACGTGCGTTTTGTTTCAGTACACATGACCGTGAACGACCTGATTGGCTGGTTTCTCGTGTCCCTCGGTAACATTCTGGAGTGTGTTTACCTGCGTGAGTGACGACGACGCTCATCTGAGAGCGTGTGCTTGTAGTTTTGTTTGTCGTTGTGTGTGTCGGTGCGCGAGTTACTCTGTGTTATGTCATGCACCTCCCCCAATGTCTTGCATCTTGTCTGTTACGTCACGTTTCCATGGTAACCTCAGCAGTGGTAATGCATTCTGCTTCACTGGACCACCAGTTACCAAAAACACTCACCGAGCTCTGTGTGTATGCTTGTGTTTTTGACTCGTATAGGTGAGTGTGTGTGTGCTCGACATCTAATGTAGCACACACTCATGTTAACTAATGACAGGAGATGGACAGGATTCCCGTGGAGGCTGCTGAGTTTTTCCAGCTTTAAACTTATTATTCAGTGTCTTCTGCTAATGTCACAGTCACACATGCACAGACAGAGTGGCTAAAGGGAAGAGCATACAGTAAGAGGGCAGAAAGCGTCACAGCTGTATATAAGCTTCAGTTCTGATGCAGTTTGTCAGATTTCACCCTTCGGTTGTCTTTGTGTATCTGCACAGCTGGGTGTATTGTTTATTTTAAGTTAAAATGCAAAGGTTCATTTAAAGTGCAGAAACATATACATAAAACACAGAAAATTCACATGCAGATACTTCAGTTCTGGTTTTATTTTAGGAGTCTCTCAAGTTGATTATATAATAGACCCACTGTTATCAAAGGGTGGTACTCATACTACTTAGAGGTGAACGTTTGCTCTAGTGGTTTTTCAGAATTTCGTTGTTTGCTCTGTATATACAGTGGCAGAAAAAATTATTAGACCATCAAAAGTCATCAAAATCAATGGTTATGCAATCAAGTCCTAACTCCTGTGTGTATCATGTGACTAAAACAGACAGAAAAGAAAACATAGAATGCCTAAAAGCACCGTTTTTGTCAGTACAATGCCATAGATATTAATGTAAGAACTGAAATGATTTTGGTTTTTATCAGGAAAACATTGAAAAGGGATAGATATTTGTCCAAACTAATGTAGCTTTAGTTGTACCAGGCATTAAAATGAACAAGAAATGTAATAAAAATAAGGGAGGTCTAATATTTTTTTCCGTGACTGTGCAATGGCAGTTTAAAAAAAAAAGTATAATCTTGGTGCACAGAATAATCTGAAATATGAAAAATACTACAATTCATCTGCAAGCATAATACTATGAAGTCAATACCCATAACTTTGAATAACTATATTACCAGTTTGAAGCTAAACTCTGATGTTAAGATGGTAAGTGCTGCTTCAGTAGGTACGAGTGGTTAAAAAACACTGAAATGTGGCTCAAAATGGAAACTAGAAAAGATGTGAGGATCTGAAGAAGTGCTATCATCTCATTCAACGTCACCTCCTAAAAGCGAATGCACAAAAGAGTAAAAATATATGACGACTCGAGTCCTGTCCAAACCATAATGTGTAGTAATGAAGCCGTCTTATTTAAGTCTATGATTAAATGCTGTACCCAGTGCATACAGAGCGTGGATTTACTCCTTTTTACTGCATGGTGGTAACTCACAACAGTAAAGAGTAAATAATGTTCTAATTCAGGGGTGTCAAACATACAGCACGTGGATCAAAAAGATATTAATGATCAAGGGTGTCAAAATCATGTTAGTTCAGGGGCTACATACAGCCCAATCCAATATAAGGTGCTTTAGACCAATAAAATATTAACATAATAACCTAAAAATAGTGACAACTCCTATTTGTTTGTTTGTTTTAGTGAAAAAAAGTAAAATTACCTGAAAATATTAACATTTAAAATGTATTCTTTCCCCCAAAAAATTTTAAAACACAAAAAACATGACATTTCTTAAGAAAAATAAGTGTAATTATTACAATAAATTGTAACATTGTTATAATACTGTAACTGTACAACATAACAGTGTAAATCTCTCCTGTTTGAATAATATTTGTACTGTCTGACTTTTTGCAGTTTCTCCTCTGTTATATGTATATAGTTTGTATAGTTTTATTATTATTATTATTATTATTATTATTATTATTATTATTATTATTATTATTATTATTATTATTATTATTA
>JAQQZY010000001.1:34305339-34320747 GCA_030068375.1 Ostorhinchus rueppellii
AAGTTCATCCCAGTTGAAAGTTATTTTTGTCTCGAATATAGTTTCTAATTCAGAATGAATTTTACACCAGAAAGAGTCATTTTGCTCCAAATGAGTTAGAAAAAACAGTAAAGCTTCATCATATTATCCACCTTCAATAGTTCATTATGAACTATGGTTTCTGATCAGTGGACTTCTGATTCTCATGGATTTCCTTGTTGTATGTAATATATATATTGTCTCAAAGTAATGTTTTATGAGTGATTTTATACTGTGATCATTGTTTTTTGTACACTTTGCCTCATGCTGCTGCTAGGTCATTGTTGGAAATGACCAGTGTTGGGCAAGTTACTTTAAATTAGTAACTACGTTACAGTTAATAATTACTTCTTTCAAAAGTAACTCACTTTAAGTTACTTGGTATTTTTAAGGTATCTATACTATATTGCCAAAAGTATTCACTCACCTGCCTTGACTCTCATATTTGTTTCTTGGCCCTCATTAAGTATAAGGAGACAACAGCGCTGGTCTGTTTTTATTTATACAGCAGTACTGGGCAAACTTTCTTCATACTTATGCAAATTTCTCTCACCTGTAAAGAATTCATATAATTCTTGCTCAGCTAAATGGCTACGCTTCCAGGTACCCAGAATTTACTCTGAGCTTGGCAGAACAACCTTTTCCTATAATGCACCATGGCAGGGGCGTTCTTTGACATGGGCCACCTGGGCTGATAGAATCATTTCAGCCTCTGATGTGGAATAAACAGACTCATTCACTGTCTGAACATGTCATATGAATTCATCTGTTTTCTGATTGGTTCTCAGTGTTTCTATTATTCATCAAACTGCTCATAATTCCGCCCATGTTGTGTTTGTCATGTAGATGTGACGGGCTCATTTCGGTCACTGTGTAGGTATCACTACAGGCTTTAACGTCCAGCTCAGACCAAAGACTCACAACAACCTGTGACGCCCAACGTTGAAAGGCTGAACTTCCCCGTCCGGTCCTGTTGGTGTTCTGGTGTTTACAGAAGCTGGTGTTGCCTCAAACAACCAGAGCGACCACAGACCAGGAGACAGGGCTTCACCAGGAGAACGGCAACGCTGTGATTCATGTGAGCAACAGCCATAAATAAAGAAAAAGACACGGTGACCGAACAACCTCTGCCTCTGGAGGTTAGAGACCAGAGGTTTGAGTCGGTCCACATCGCTGTAATTAGGTCTGAGTGAAACCGCCAAAGTGTCATCATGGTGAGCGTTGTCACATCAGCCCATAAATGTCTGATCGTTATTTCTTTGGTTGGTTTTTGGTGAGTGAAGCTGAAGAAACCAAACAGTTGTTTACAGCTTTAGATGATTCACTGCATCATGATTCATTTGATTTCATTATAATAACAGTGATTATGTTCAGACCTGCCTGGAACATCCTTTGGTCCTCTACTCTTCATGTGTCACGTCTCTGGTCTGAACTGGACTTTTAGAACCTTCCACAATAAAAACCCCTTCAGGCCTGCTGACGTCCATCCTTTTACCTGTGGTGATGACCGGGACCACGTCTCCTCCGTCCAGACTGGCCTTGCTGATGGCCGGCCCAGTGATGTCGCTCCAGTAGACTGTCTTGTCCGCACAGTCGTAGGCCACGGCGATGACCACGCGATCCTGAGAGAGACCAGAGACAGAGCTGAGTCCAGGCAGAGCTTCTCAAAGAGGCCTCTGTGAACGCAGTCCACACAAGGACTTCATCTGACCACGGCTTTGTGTTGAGGGCATTAAATCTGCTCGTTGGACCCATGAGTTATGGCTTCATTGAAACCCACGGCTAACAATGGGACGCCTGTTGGAGCCAAGGAGGGAATGCTGTGATGTCGGTTCAGTGAATTCATGGAGATCAGAAGGACCAGTTCGCGTGTGAAATGAGTCTGTCATGAATCATCAGAAGATACTGGGAAACAGTTCTCGCTATTAAAAGTGAAAAAAATACTGGGATTTTTCCCCCTTTTATGACATTTTGTCTGTTTCTTCAGGCAGACAAGCGATAGATAAAGGCAAGTTTGGACTTTAGAATCTGATCAATACATTCATTGAGCATCAGAAAATATCTGATACCATTTGGTTCTAAATGTTAGTTTCCATCCTCCAGAAGCCCAGACGACTGTGCAACCAGCAAAAACATCTGACAACACATCTGTTTTCAGGTAGTTTTGTGTCTTTTTGTGTGTTCTCAGGTGTTTTTTTTTTTTCTTCAGGGTATTTTTGTGTGTTTACAAGTATTTTTTCATGTGTTTTGGTGCATTTTCCATGTGTGAGGCGAGCGTTACCGGAACATGCAGCAGAGGTTTGGCCTCGTCCTTCTTCATATCGTATCCATCCAGAGGAACATGTTCGATCCTTCCGCTCTGGGCGAACAGCAGGTGGGTTCCTCCGGCAACAGGGCGGATGTCAGGGCGAGGCGTCGGTCCAATTGGAGGAGGAGTGACCACCTGGTTGATACCTGTGGAGGGTTTAAGGATCACATGGACCACCAGGGTTATGACAATCAACAACAGGAAGAAACCAACTAAATCAAATCTGAAGCAGAAAATAAAACTCAAAGTGAACATTCTAGGTTCAACTCTGAGCTCCTCAATGTCCTGCACATTTCAGGACCAGGTGACTCACAAAGCATGGTGGCACTGGATCCGGTCCGAGTGTTGGGTATCTCCTGTCCATTGGCGTCCACACACCAGCACTGCCCGATGCTGGTGTGACACTGTGTGGGTTCATAGGCTCCGTGTTCGTCACACTGAGGGACGTACTGATTGACATCAGGACGAGGACGGAAGAAGGAGAAGAACCCAGTGGAGGACGAGGAGGCGGACTGAGCATGCTCCCTCTCACGCTCACATGGCGTCTTCTCACGTTCTAGAAACACAAAGAGTGAGACGTCAGCGATATGTATGATGTAAAACTTTTGTAAGAACAACTCACATGTTGTCCTTAGAATCAGAGTGAAAGTTGAAGAAACCAGGCAGTAGAAACAAGAGGAAGAGGAACAGACATGAAAATGAAACAAGATGAGACACAACAACACAAAAAAAAGAACTAAGTCATAATAACAAAAAAGACACAAGAAAGAAAGGATGCAACAAGAGGAATATGATGAAAAGAAAACATAATAAGAGGAAAAAAATGCATCAAGACTTAAAGATAAAACCACAGCTGTAGATCCTGCTTTTGTGATTTACAAGGAAATCAAGTCAAACAACAAAACCTAGAATGTGAGTTCCATAAAACATAAAGACATGAAATGTGTTCCTGTGTCATTTAAGCTGGAGCCTGCTCCTAAGGGGTTAATCTTGTCTTATCAATACATCCCATGCGTTTTCCCACGCACTGTATGTGGCAGCTGCACATGAAAACACTCCCACAACCACAGATTAAAGACGAGCAGGAGGCTCTTCATCTCTGCGGCCTCGCGACGCGACCGCCGCGCAGCCAAAACACGCCAAAACGCCTGCAGGGGCGGCACGGAAGAGCCCCGAGCCACCCCCCCATGGCAGGGGCCCGGATCAAAGCCTTCAGTCCAGACAAAAGAAGAGCGAGACGCTGCGACAAGTTTTGACAGGGGACAGAAAATGATGCCTTTTAGAAGCCAAGAGGCCATAAAAAAGAATGAAAATATGACAAAACTGTGGTGCAGAGGAGGAAGGCTGTAATTAAGCCCGAACTCTGAGTTTCTGACACCTGGAACGAATGGACGACGGCAAAACATGACAAACAACAACAACAACAGACACAACAACCGTTCGCTCCACAGGGGTCTGCACTGGAATGTACAGAGGGTTCCTGAATGTATCAGTTACAACCATTTTAGGAAATCTGTGTTCGGAGGAAATGCAAAACTAAAACCACCTTCAGTTGGTCACATTTCACAAAAGAAGACTGATTCCACCTCTTTTTTTTTTTTTACCTTAAATAAAAAGTAGCATACGACATGTTATGTTGTATTAACCCTCATATACCTGAATGTTCTAGTAACGTGAAAAAAATAAGCCACAAACTGGACAGAATTGAAGAAAAAACAATATAATAGGCAACAAAATGAACAAAAAATGAAGGTGGTACACACACGTCACTTTTTCTTCAGTTTTCTCTGTTTTTTTTTAATTAAATAACTTTTGAATTGACTCTGAGCTTTAATGAATATTTACATAATCAGTGAATCAAATACAAGAAAATGCGTGAATTATGCTGAAAATGAAAAATGCAGAAGGTAATGTTAGAATAAATGATGAGAAATAATTTGGAAAACATTATATATACAGACGTTGCCATAAATCCAGCTGTGAGTCTGGAAGCTTAAATATTAAATGTGTTTAACCCTGAAACACCGAGGAGTATTTTTGTGACTCTTCATTGTTCTGTCCAGGACCTGGTGTGGGCGGGTCCAGACTCAGGGGTGGGTGTTACCTGTGGGGCTGCACTGGAAGCCATCACCGTGGAAACCGGGGCGGCACTGGCAGGTGTAGGATCCTTGTGTATTGGCGCAGATGGCGTCGCGGTGACATCGGTCCTGATGACACTCGTCAACATCTGAACAGAAGAAACGACAGAGGCTTTTATGAGAACGAGATCCAACACTCCTCCTGTAACCTTTGACCCTGTGAACCCAGTCCTCCAGTTAATGTTAACCCTGTTTGTATCTGAGAGCCTCCTCCTCCTCCTCAACAGCGACTCGGAGGTGAAGGGTGAACGTCCACAGCTGTGGTCCAGGTTCTGCATATCCTGTCCCCAGGGCCCAGATGTGGACTCACCAAACCAGGGGCCTCATTATGAAAAACTGTGCAGATTTCCAACTAACAGATGTCATTCGCCCGAAACTCAAATAGTACATACACCCAGAATGTTCAGAGGTATGAATCCATGTGTAGGCTCGTTCAATCACACATTTCAACAGTCACTTTTCCATTGGACATGCACACAAAACTTTACCGATATTTATTAAATGTTGAAAAAACAGAAGTGCGTAATGTCAGTTTTTCCATTAAATCACAAATGTGACGATTTATTCATTTATTATCGCAAGATGACACGAGAAGTCATTCCACGAACATGGTGACAAAGGTAAATATCCTTTTGATTTACAGATACATTCATTATTATTATTATTATATATTACCCCTCTATCCTGTGCTAAATTAAATACTGATTCGGTTTCCTGGTGTGTCCACACATACCGCGCCATGTTTCTTTTAAAATTCGTCTTCTTCTCTTGTTGTTATGTCCATCAACATCACTTTTTTAAATTCATGAATTAATTTTATACATAATTTTTTATGCATGAATTAAATGATCTGTCATGATTAGCTCAACTTAAAAAACAAGTAATCAGTAACATTTTTGAATAAGCTCATTTTATTAATGTTTAGCTAATTAGAAAGTAGTTGTTTTCATTTTAGTATATCTAGTCATTTATTAATTATTTATTTTACTTTAAATTATTCATTTATTACTTAGTGATTGTTTCAATAATTAAACTATTATAGAATTTCCAAAGACATTATCATAATGAACATAAAAAACATTTTTTTAAACTTTTAATAAAGATGTATTGAAGATATATCCCATAGACTTCAAAAGTCCCTCAGTTATATATTGACCCACCAAGTTATCACATTCACACAAAGAATATTCAGTGGCGATGGATCCAACAGAATTCTGGGTAAAACCCATATGTTCCCAAAACTCAATTTCAGGGATAAAATAAATGGTGATAAATCACTTAATAAAATGTACATCTAGAGAAAACTTCATTTAGGAACTACCACAAAAGTAGCTCTGGGTCTTAAACAGTTAAATAATAAAAGAAAAAAAAATATGACGTTCACTGGGTTTTTCAACAGTTATTGATCAGAATATTCTAACAACTACGATGGTAGAACGTAGGCTGATTATGCCGTGGACTCACCTCTACATGTCCGGCCATCGCCTTCAAAGCCTGGCAGACAGGAGCAGTCAAAGGATGAACCACCAGTGTAGCGGCACAGAGCGCGCTCAGAAACATCACAGGTATGGGTTCCTCTCTGACAGTGATCGACTGGTCGGCTGTCCTCTGCAGGGTCAGAACACAGAGAAGCAGATCAGAACCAGGTGAAGAATCTGAGTCTGAGGTTGAACTACCACCACCATCATGATGATGATGATGATCATCATCATCATCATCATCATCATCATCATCATCATCATCATCATCATCACTTCACTGTTCTCTGATATCCCCTGTATGCAGATGATATTCTCATGTACAGTGCTGTGTAAAAGTCTTATTCCACCTTTATCTGTGTTATTTTTCAGGATTGAAATGATAATACTTATTTATTTCAAACCATCTTTTCTTCATATACAAGAAACTGCAGATAATATGTGCACAGCCACATCAGCAATCTGAGACAAACACCAGGTTCTCATTTCGTTTCATTATTTCTTACAAAAAATGAAATGCTACACAAACACTGCGCTAAAGCCAACATTCTAACACTAATGTGCACCAACAGGAATAAACTGACTAAACCAGCAACACTAACGCTCTCTGTCAAATATCACTGAATGGACGGAATCATGTGACACATTCATAGAGTACAATGTCGCTTAGCTCTGATCATTTTCCTGCTGTGAATGTGGTTGATATTGTCATGATAAGAAGCTGGATTAACGGCACAGTAGCTCCAACAGATCAAGAGGAAAACAACAAGTGTACTATTTGACAGGCTGCAGTGAATCAGAGGGGGACATATATTGGCTGGATCCTAGGACATCAGAACAGCGTTGATGAACATCAGTAGAAAACCAAATGTCCACCAAGCACTGGTGTCACATTCTTCATCTTCCAACTGTTTTTCTCTTCTTTCTCTTGTGTTTTGTCAACTTCACTACCTCTTCCTTAATGGTTTTCACTTTATGTTGATGGAAAACAGACTCTTCCTTAGTTTTCAACCAATTTATTTTTAATTGAACATCTCGAAAAGCTCCTTTTCCACTTCAGGAACTTAAATTTTACTCTGGATTTTGAAAATCCTTAGAGCATTTTCAGTCAAATTAAAAGTATTTTCCCCAAAACTTTTCCTGAAAAGAGTTCCTAGTAGGGGGCAGGAGAGATTTGTGGACTTCTTGGGGGCGGGGCTATGTGCTGAAGAGCACTGATTGGTGTAACATACCATCAGTGTTTCACTCTTCCTTCATCCTCGACGTTTAATCCAGAGGCATATGTAAACTGGTTTATTCTATTTCTACAAGATTCACTTAGTTTGTGTTTTTATCATTTGTTAAATGGAGCAAAATTATCAAACTCAACTGTACAAGCCCTGGTCTGTCCCAAGATTAGCTCTGTAAGGTTTACATCTAAAATGTGCTCTCCTTTATGCATAAGCAAAGTATGAATATATGCTATTTCTTTTTCTTTTTTACTTCTTTTATTTGATCTTATCCTATGGACCTAGTTTATGTGTCCTTAATAAAGCTTGAATGAATGAATGAAAAAATTCAGCAGGACTTTGAGCTGATGAAAGAGCACAGACTGAGTTTAATAAATTTCCAGGAACATTTAGGTGGAAACACAAACCCCACAGATTAACAGGAATTCTTTTACCAGGTAAATAAGTTCCTGGAAATAAAACTTCCCCATAATGTCGGTAGAAAAGGGGCTTTTGGTTAAAATGAGGTGAAATAATGTGGTGGAATGAGCTGTGAGTTAATGCAGCTTCATTCAGTCCTGAAACCTGATGTTTTTCTTCTCTCATGTAAAACCAGATCAGACTGAAACCACATCACGTCTCCACCCTCTCCACAAGGACTGAACGTCTCCTCATATTCAACACAGAACAGAATCCCATTTACAGTGGAACAACGGCATCTGTTGGACATCTGTACCGTCCGTCCAACGGGGGACTTGTCAAACAAAGACCCTCACATCCTCCTCCCACCACCACAGCTGTGAACACACTGATTTACCGATGCAGGTCCGCCCGTCGCTGGCGAACACGAAGCCGGCAGAGCATTCGCAGCGGAACGCTCCCGGCTGGTTCCCACAAACAGCGTTTGGTCCACAGGCCTGAGGCGTCTCCCGGCACTCGTCGACATCTGCACAGAAGACACATGTATGAAGGACGGAACACAGTGGCTGATGGGATCATGGGTAACGTATGGATGGATGTGGACAGATGTAAAGTCACAGAAAAGGATTAATGTTAGTGAAAATTTAAAAAGCATCTTTTATGGATTTTGTCTGAAGATGATGTGGCGACAACTTGACATAAGTTGTTGGTCCTTGACATGTTTGTTATGTTTTATGTCAAATCAACTTTAACTGCTTTGATCATCATCAAATTAGATTCTCTTCCATTCTTTGGGGATTAATTTCATGCATCTCCATATCTAACCTGATATTAATGTAAAATGACTGCATTCTGCACCATTTCAACATAGATATGAGAGAAAATAACCAGAAAATACAACAGATTCTCAGCTGCAGCCTTGATGTTTCTTCTCAGTTTAATTTGTTGAAAAATTATTGGAAAAAGAGCCAGAGGTTAAATGTGAAAGATGTAAAACCCTGACTCTAACAGATTAAGGTTAAAGATGTGACAATGCAAACATCCATCCAAACACCAATACGGATGCTGAAGCCGTTACCATGGCAATAGCGTCCGTCTCCAGCGAAGCCTGCGGTGCATTCACAACTGAACTGGAGGCCTTCGCCCGGTCTGCACACGGCGTTGATGTCACAGCCGTGTCGACCCGTGAAACATGGATTCTGCTCTGGAACACTGGCTGAAAAAACAGCATGAAATCAACGGTCAGATGTCAGTAAACGCAGCCTCAGAGACTGACTAAAACACCAACATTCAGGGAAAAAGAGGACAATGAAACAAAGAACCCATCCTCACATCCTGCAGCCACAAAATGATCAGTGTTTCTGTTTGATATGCAACTGAATAAATTACATGTTCTAAAGACGAAGGAAGAAAACACTGCGGTGGCATCCAAACGTCCAGTTCACACCAGTCCTCACCACCACGTCAGCTCTGGAGATGATCTGTTTCTCATGTTCATCTTAAAAATGTCTCAAACATCAACTTCACATCCCACAGAACAAGAGGAACCTATGAGATGAAGGTTTCTGTTTGAGGTGAAGCCACTGCTGCTCATGTAGGCGATTTGTTAACTATGACTAAACTGCTGAACCGATTCTTCCGGACACATTCCTTAAGCAGATCGGATGCTGAACATTCCCACCCTTCATGTTCCCATCATGCAGCTGAGCCTTGGAGCTCCATGTTTGAAGTCCCTCACAGGAAACTCGACCCAGATGTTCCACTTTCTGCCAACAAACTCCAGCTGAGCGATGTTTGCTTGTTTAACTCAGAACCTCCGAGCGTCCTCACATCGGCCGACACCTCCACATCTACATTTAACACTAAACTAGGAGCTCTGCCTGAAGCCCCTCCCCCTCTTCCCTGCTGAGCCCCAGAGGTTGGTATCTGTTTGACCTTTACCCCCTGCCAACGCTTCGCCTCGCTAATCGCAGCTGAGGAAATAACAGCCAAGCTCTCGTTACTGTTTATCTTCCTGTGATGTGGCGCCGCAGACATGATGCTCAGAGGCAAGAACTGTCCCTGAACCGCCGCCACTCAGGAACGCCAGGTCCTTCACACCCTCTGAGACCCTCATACCTCAGCCTTTGAAGGTCCAGACGTGTGTCCAGGGCTGAAGTGTTTATCATCAGTCTGAAGAGGTTCCTCACACTGACCCCATTTACGTGACCATATGAACTAATAACTGTTAATAATCAGATAACTGGAAAAATCTGATCTGATGCGTTTACATGCACTTCAGAAATCTGATAATCGATCAAATCACTGGTGTTGCTAACCTTTGACACATCCAAGACTCTAATCATCCCCATAGCCCCCTACTACTGATTATATGGAGAAAAGAAATATTTTTCTTTTGTAATGAGTAAAAAAGTTGGTAAATGAAACTGGTATTTAAAGGGTGAAAATCCTGAAAATGAATGTTTGGTAGTTTTGAGCAGAGCTTAAGTTATTTAAGAGAAAAAAAATAAAGAAAAATAAAAAAAAATACATTACTGTATTGATGATGTTATAGCAGTTTTTGGAACCTGCATATTTTTGAAGGTGTCCAGAGTGAGTCAAACACATTATGTATCATTAAACCGGTTTCCATGACAATATGTATCCAACAATGTGGCGCTGAACACTCACTGTGGACGGAGCCGATCTTGTTGCTCATGGCGTAGCGGATCAGGCGGTTGTCAGTGTCAAACATCACAAAGATCTGGTCCACACTGAGCTGCTGGGTCGGAGGAACCGTCCTGGAGGTGTCATCCTGAGGGCAGCTCTGGAAGGAGATGGTCTGACGCCACTGGTAGCTCCGGGTCTGGAGGTCGCCGGTTGGGGAGGTGATGGTGTAGTCGCGGTTGGAGGAGGAGGTGATCACTGAGAGGAGAAACACAGCAGCAGGTTTTACAGATGCACAACCTGGACAATGAATGCATCAGCTCAAAGTAAATACACTCAGTCTGTTTACAGAACGCTACAAATCTGATAATTATAATAATCAGATATGATGCGTTTACATGCACTTCAAAAATAGGATAACTGATAAACCCTGGTGTAGATGTTTCAGTCCATTATCTGATTTATTTGGAAGTACGTAGAGTAGAATCAAGTTTCCTGTTATTGTCTGAGCTCATGTTTGACCACGTCACTTTTGTGTTCTATGATTGAATAGTTTTTCCGCGTGTGCAAATGCAAAAGAACTAAAAAAATATGATTAACAGGTAAACATGCATGAAAACATGGAAGCGTTGAGGTGAAATACAGGTGTGTTAATCTGATTTCCCTTCGCTCCTTGTAAACAGTTGTGAATTCACCTCAATATTCCACTGTTTTTGTAACAGCGTGCTCTTTGACACTCTTTGTGAACATATGTGTGTTTGCTGCTGACCTATGACCCCTGACATTCACAGATCCTATTATTAATTTCATATGATTTTATTGATTTTGGATCTGGATTTGTTTTGTTTTGGTTTGTTGACTGGAGGAATTGACCAATAGTAGCATCAATAGAATAATCTACAACCTGAGACTGGAAAAAATATTTAATTACTATTATAATGTTCCTTATTTTGTATCAGTTATTGTATGTCCTATTTCCAGTTGATTCTGAATCTGCATCACACCAGTAAAAGAATTTTTTTTTCTAGAATTGTATATAAATTTCTGCAGTAAGAGAATAATCATATTCCTGCTGTTATATGATCAATAATAATCTGAAAACTCCACAAATCAGATAATGTTCATAGTACTGGTGTGGATGTAAACAGAATCAGTGTTGGTCCTAAACCGTCTGGTCTGTCCGTCCTCGGCAGCGTCAGCATCCTTACAGTTTTGGTCGTACTGGTAGATCTCCTTATATGGGTTGATCTGGACCGAGGACCCCAGTGGGATGCCCGGCAGACGTCCCTCCAGCTCAGTGCTGACCACCAGATGGTCATGTTCATCGATTCCCTTAAATTGCTGCCGGATGCTCAGGCGCTCGTTCCCAGGATAGAAGACGACATCGGCCTGTCGAGTGAACACGCCACCTGCAGGTGTGACACACAACACACGTCAGCGTCTGACGTTCGCTGCACTTTTTCCTGTTGTGGAAAACATACGTCGCTGTTTCTCACCCACGAGGCTGAACCCATTGTGGAACCCCGGCTGCTCCAGGGCGAAGGCCCACCCGATGACGCCCCCCAGGGACGACAGCGGCTGCAGGGAGGGGCCCAGGCTGTGGGGGATGTTACTGATGGCCACATAGGCCCGGCCGTCGTTCGCCACCACGTAGGAGTGTAGGTCATTGTTGCTGAACTCCACGGGTGAAGGTGAGTTCCCAATGAACACCCGCCCAGACACCTTCCCATTCATTCGCTGAGGTTTACCTGGAAAACAGTTTCTTTTCCTTCATTATTCTGTTCATTTATGTCAGTTTCATCAATTATTTTATTAATTTTACTTCATTTTATTGATTATTTGTTGGTTGTTGGTTGGTTGGACTATTTTTTTCCACTTTGGCTCATTTACTTGAATATTTTAGATTTTTTTTGAAGATTTACTTATTGCGAACTTTTCTTCTTTCTTTTCATTGTTTTGCTCATTTATGTCAGTTTAATCAATTATTTTATTCTTTACACTTATTATGTTGATCATGTTGACTATTTATTTTTCTTTTTTGATAAATTTGGCTCATTTTATTGAATATTTTACTCATTGTTCTTCAGTTTACTTATATTTGTTGGTATATTATTTTCCACATTATTCTTCTTTTTCTTCATTGTTTTCTTAGCTTTCGAACCTTACTGAATGTCTGACAAACATAATCCAACATTTTACAATTAAGATTTATTGGAATTAAAGCAACAGCTAGAACAAATAACACAAAAACATGCAATGAAAGAAAATGAAAGGAGAATATATCAATTGACTCAATCAATTCAAGTTTTCTGACAAGGACCAACCTGTTTGTGGTGGAACTGGACATTCACCATCATGTTTCTCTATTTAGTGCCTGTTAGTGCTTTATTTTTATGTAAAGTATTTCCATTTTTCAGCCAATAATGCATTAACATTATTCTAATTCTGTTTTTATCACTGATGTTTCTGGACTTTGGATGCATTTACGTTTATACAAATATAAAAAATGTTTTCAATCTCTTTCTGTTTCTTTGTATAATTCCAAAAATTAGGATAAAGCAAGTTAAGAGCAGTCAAAATGTTCTGAGAATGAAGTCATAACATTAACAAATAAAGTCATAATATTGAGAACTGCCAGAATTCCCAGCTGACCCAAACATAACATCTAATCTTTAACTTTTTTTTTTTTTTTTTCATTTTCAGGGTCTCATTATTTTATTTACCACAATGAGGTTTCATTCACAGCTTTATTCTTGAGCTATTTTTAATTTTTCTGTCGGCCTCACCTTCTGCGACGCAGTCCTTCCCGTTCCCGTAGAAACCAGGTCGGCAGTGACAGCAGTACCCGTTGCTATAGTCGCGACAGTCGGCAAACTGCGAGCATTTGTGTCTGTTGTGAGCGCACGTCTCCAAGTTATAGGCAAATACTGAGGAAACAATCAGAGACATGATAAGAACCAGGGCTATGATCATCAAAAAAAAAAAACAAAGCAGGAATTAAACTGAAACCAAGAAGAAAAGCTCAAAGTGTAAAGACTGTAAAGGGTCAAAGGTCATTACAGTCATGAATTCAATCACTGATCATAGAAAACAAGACAAACACAGATAATTCAATGAGAAAAATCACCAATCAGACTGGTCTGACTGAATGACGGGTAGTGGCCGATTACACGTGTTGAATCAGCTGAAATGACTGACGACAGCATTAACAACGGTCGATTATAGAGAACGCACCAAACAGACTCATGTCACCGACCTCGCAAGAGCGCCTGACGACATCCAACCACTGAAATTCGGGTTGTTATGTCTTCTTCGCCTTTATAAAAATTCTGAACCTGCAGTGAAGACCACTGTCCTCTCGGTGACTCACCATTGACGTTCAGGTCTTCATCTTCGTCCACTACCACTATCTGTGGATGCTGAGGTCGGGGGTGAGGTGGAATGGGCCGGACCTGTTCAGGGCTGGTGTACCTCGGGCCAGCTGGGTCAGGCTCCACTGGAGAGAGCCTGGGATTGATGAGATCTGTGTACCTCTGTTCTGGATCGCTGTATCTGGGCTCTGGTTGGTACCGTGTTCCAGCATCAGTGGACCTTGGTTGGACCAGTTCTGTGGTGGTGTAGGTTGGTGTGACTGTCTCGGATTCTGAGTATTCTGACTCAAACTCATTCAGAATTTCATACTCGGGTTCATCTGTCTCTGGTTCTGGTGTAACTGTGTCTGTTTCTGAGGAACTTGGGGGGACGGTGGGGATCTCTTGGTCTTCCTTTAGAATCACTTCAGTTGTCTGAGTTTTAGGCGTTGTGAAAACCTCCTGAGGCTCATCTGGTACCCTTGGTAACATGGTAATGGGAGGTTTGGTGGTGAACTCCTCAGGAACTGTAGAGAGTATTCCTGATGTGATGCCCAGGAAGACAGGCGAAGCTCCAATTTCATACGCCCAAACTCCACGCCGTCCTGAGTTCGTCTTCCTGTTTGGACATAAACAACATCGGATCAATGTAGAACATGTTATGATGTTCTCTCCTGGTTGGGTCAAAGAACGTTACGTCTTTAAACCAAACAAATCATGAACCGATGCCATTGGGTTCATACTCAGTGAGCATCCTGATGGAGCTCTCCTCGTTGGTGGTGGTCTGGTAGTACGTCCCCTGTTTGTCTCCCCACCACCAACTCGTCACAAGCCCTTCATTGAAACCGGCCTCCAAGACTTTACTGTCACCCCCTATAGTTGTGGAGAAGAAGTGCAGGCCATCTCTGGGGTACAGCAGGAGGGCCACGGAGGATGACTTCATAAAGGCCACGACCAGCTGGAAGGTGTTACCCTGGAAACACAAAGACACCAAAATATTCAGTTTCTAAACAAAGTTTGAAGTACTCTCGTGTTCAGCATCATGGATGTAAATCGCAGTTTGTCACCTTGGTGTCCAGTCTGTCCCCGCGCTCAGTCGACCCCTTGGCGGCCATATTCTCCCAGGTGACGATGAGTGCGTTGCTGGGCTCTTCATCATCTCGGGGAAAGGCCTCTCGGATTCGTTGGGAGGCTCGGCTCAGTACCGCTGGGCTGCTGTCCTGTCGGAAAAACACCTTCCCCCGACCGTCGCTGTTGTCCAGGTCTCCCAGCAGCGCCACCATCATCTTAAAACCTGCAGGCATCTTTCCCAGGTAGTCCTGCTCGGCTGGGGGTTTGTCCAGAGACACAAAGCCATTCGTGTTGATCTGAAACAGGAAGTGGATATGAATCAGTTTGTTAACACTGGATTTCACCAGAACAACAATCAATATTGATTCTGTAAAACACCTTTTGCTCTGAAATTTTTACTGCACCCCTGAAAGGGGGGGGGGGCAAGGGATATAGTTTTTGGTTCAGTTTGTTTGTTTCTTTGTTTGTTAATACTCTAGCAGCAAAACTATTGGTTCAGTTCATATCGAATTGGGTTTATAGATTGCCAGTGACCCAGATGTGGTTACATTTAGGGAAAAGTACTTCAAAGTTCTAATTTTTTAGAAATTTTTAAAATCTTTTTTTCTCCCATTTACTTAAATGGGCAACACATACATTTTGCTTCAATTTATTTCAAACTTGGCACTTATATACAGGCAATTGATAGCACATGCCTAGACACGGGGAGGCCATGGCTCAGACAGTAGAGTGGGTCGTCAGGTAACCAAAGGGTCCTCGTCACTCAGTTGT
>JAQQZY010000001.1:34365028-34385736 GCA_030068375.1 Ostorhinchus rueppellii
CATGGAATGTCACCTCTCTGGCGGGGAAGGAGCAGGAGCTGGTGGAAGAGGTTGAGCGTTACCGACTAGATATAGTCAGCCTCACCTCGACACACAGCTTCGACTCTGGAACCCAAGTCCTTGAGAGGAGTTGGGCTTTTTATCTGAAACCCAGATGTCTTCAGGATGCAACAAAAACAAAGGAATTGAACTTGCTATTCCAATACTTTTGGAGGTGACTGTATATGTATGTATATATATAAAATTCAGTTAGTTTTACAGTGGCTTAAAAATAATTATGTGCTTTGTTCAAAAAAATGTCTCAATGCTATGTTGAACGATCATAAACAATCATAAACTATCTGAATTTTTTTTTTTTTTTCCCATTTACACATGTACATTGTATCTAATAGATCACAGTGGATCTACAAATACAAAAAACATTTATTAACAGGCAGAATATTGTTCAAATCTCACTTATTTTTCTTCGGACATTTTATGATCATATTTGTTCAAGTTATTCACAGCGTTTGTTGTAGGATAATTTGCACGTCCACATTTTCATGTAATTTTACTTCTTGTACTGTATGTGGCCCCTGAACTCAAATGATTTGATCATCTTCAATTATTAATATCTTCAGTGTCATTTTTTCATTTCACACATTCATCCCATGGGCTGGATTTGGACCCTTTGCTGACCTGGTTTTGGTTCATGGGCTCGTGTTTGACACCCCTGATTTCACAAAGCTATTATTGTTTTATTGACTTTAGTTTTCTTGAAGTGTGTCTTTCAAATGTTTAGTGTTTTATTCATTTTAATGTTTTTGCCGATTTGTAAATTAACCACATTGGTTAAACATTCTGTATTGGTTATCTATATTTAAATATAACTGTTAAAAGTATTGGTCCTGTCAATTAAAATATAAATAAATAAAAAACCAATCACAAAGAGGTTGACTCTTAAACAGCAGCAAGTTTTGTTAAATATGCTTATCGTGTGAAATCCAGCTCCATGAAACTAGACATGAAAATACTTTTCAGTGAAAACAAAGGTTCCAATGACATCCACAAATATGGATTTATTTATTTATTCCTTTTTTCAAATAAATAAATTCAACAGGTTCACACATGACATATTTGATTCCTATGAAACAAACAAGAAAAAGACGCCTTCGCTGCTGTTAACAAAGCATCAGGTTCCAACTGGGCATGAAAAGCATGAAAATCCAAAGCAGGTTTTTACTGTCGTCTTGTTTCAGAGATGGATTTAAGGCTGAAGGACATGCAAAGGAAATGTGTCCAACGCTCCGTGTGCTTCCAAAAAAACACAACGTCCACAGAGGTTAAAGGAGAAAACATCAAACCAAGACTTAATGCTTTCATTTACTACGTTCAGACGATAAATGAAGAGTTTTACTAGAAAAGAAAACTGATTTTACAGGAAAAAAGTCTGAATATGGTAAACAGAAAAAGTAGTTTCATTATGAGAATTAAATCAGTCTTTGAAGCATTTGATTTACTTTGCATTTCAATTCTGTCTATTGAACTAAGATGTAAATATTCAAGAAACATTTTGTTAATAAAAATAAAATAGTTTAGTGAGGAAGAAAGTACATTTTTACAAGAATAAAGTTTGAAGTTTGTATCAAGAAAAGCAGCAAAGCATCTTTACATTTGTTTTAAGTTTTTACCTCGTGATGTGACTTTTTCCTAAAAACATAAATCCATTCATATATTTACCTTTTTTACGTGAAATAATTGGTTTCTGAGAATATTTTATCTTCAAAACATGCCAATTTTATTCTCATAAAGTCAAGACTTTTATTGTGGATTTATTCTCAATGTGTCATTTCTTTTCTGTTTTTCCTTCAGAATAAATTGAACTGTTTCTTTCTCAAAATGCCAGTGTTTGACTCTTATAACAGTTGAATCAGGAGAAAATGGTTCTTTATAACAAACGCTTTTTTGTGAAACTGAAAGTTTGCATTTGCAGTTAGTTTTAATGTTGTTTTCTTAAGATAATTCTTTAAAACAAACTCTGTTTTCTTTAACAGAAACACAGACTGTAATGGATTATTTACCTTGAATTATATTTGAACTAAAATATCATCAGCTGCACCTTTTAAATATAATAATAATAAAAATAATAATATATTCATTAAACCAAGTCTCTGAAGCATGTATTTCATTATTAAATTTTCCTACTTTGGCCTCTGTATTTTTACACATTTTATATTTTGCAGTCGATTAAAAAAAATAATATTTGTCCATGTTAGGTTTAAAGATACAATAAAAGAAATGGATGAAAATAGAAAATTAAATATAGACAAACTCAGATTCTTTGGTCCATTTCGTATTTACATCATGGAGTGAAAGAAACATCCAGAAAAACTCTATGAACAAATGTTGAATAAAACAAAAACAAAAACTGAAGATTCAACTTTCAGTTTCGTTTAAAGTGAAATTCCTTTTCCTCATACGTGAACTGAATGAGCCTTTAAAACTAAATTGTTTTAACAGGATGCGTTCATTAATATTTACTGTATGGTATCGTAGTCCGTTCAATGGGATCAGACCATTGTTTCTCAGATTTTAGTCGCATCTTCAAAAAACCCTTCTGTTTGCGACTAAATGCAACAGAACCTTAACGCTGCTGGTTTAAGACGACGCAAAACCAGTGCAGGAGAAACTTAAACAGCAGCAAATAGAAACAGCTGTCCAGGCTCAGACTATAACCTGGAGCATCACTGTTTTACCTCTGGAATTGAGTCTATTCCTTGTATCTGATGACGATCCACACGCCAGACGACTGAATTTCCTAAATTAAAACCATCCATCGCCTCCTGTTTCTGATCCTACATGTATGAAACACCCTTAAGGCTTCACCGATCAGTCTGACACATCATAGATCTGTTTTACCTAGAAAATGAACAGAACTAGGTGTTAATAGGATCATGTTTCAGCTCAAAGACTCCGTGTGTATCAGTGTCCACCTGTGGACTGAACACATCCAATAAACGCTGATTTGTTGATGTTTTTGTACAGATTTGATGGATCTGTAGATGTGATATAATCCTGTAAATACAGTTTGACAGCTTCGAACAGGAGATTTAGCGCCAGTTAAAGGAGATGGACTGGAACACCAGGTCTTTTTGTCTTTCTTTTAACTATAGAACAGATAAAAGTTTTCAGTTCTCCAGAACCATCCTGACACCATAAAAGAACATCTAGACCAGGGCTGTTAAACTCATTTTAGTTCAGGTTCCACATCAATCTGATCTCAACTGGGCCAAACCAGTAAAACCCTATCATAATGACCCTTAAATAATGACAACTCAAAGTTTTAGAGTGAAAAAAGGTAAATTAAATTATGAAAATGTCTACATTTAAAAATTAATAATAAATTGCAATTACTCAAGAAAAATAAGTACAATTTTAAGAAAATTCTACCTTTTATTAAGTATTTGTAGATTCACTGTAATAACGTACATGTGTAAATGATAAACTGAGATGTAATATTGTTATAATTGCACTTTTACTTTGCCCTAAAACAAAGACAAAAATATGGATTATTATTTACAGGTCATTAAGTTATTTTATTGGTCTGAGCCACGTTAGATCATATCTGTCTGTACATGGAACTTGAACTACAATGACTTTGACACTGATTGTCAGTATGTTCAGTGTATTTTTTTTTTATTTTACACTTAAATCCCACAGGCCGGATTGGACCCAATGGTGGCTGGTTTCAGTATGTTTGAAACCCAGGGCGGTGTGAGAACCACACCAGTCTGAGATAAAACTACATGTGGTCCAGTCCATCTCCTTTAAAATGCACTAAGCAGTTGGTGAAAGGAAACGATCATTTTACCAATTTCCTGTAAAATCTGCGCCACGTTTCTATGGAAACCCACCGACTGGTTATTACTGTTAATGAAACTACTCCTGTTTTTTCTGTTTTCTGAAGGTTTGTAGAAGGAAACAAGGCAGAGTTGACGTTCGTTTTTGCTCTGATATTAAATGGGTGTGTTTCATTAATGCTGAAGTTGACGGCTGTGATCAGACTCAAAGGATTATGGGGTTTTTTGCACATGTGCAGATACAGTTTCTAGAAAGTGGTCATGGATGTTTAGGCCTGAGGTGGGTCAATGCGAGCCCATCGGTCTAGATCATCAGGCCCCAAAAACACAACAGAAAGTACGCAAAAAAGAAAGTCAACAAAAAGCAGCAGCACAAGACCAAAGCTCTGTCCAACCGAGTCCTTCAGAACTGGGTCTGATCAGGTCTGAATCCAACAGAATCTGATGTCAGCAGGGGGCGGGGCCAGTGGAGGTATCTCCTGGACTTCTGTGCCAGTTTGTTTCCAGACGTCGTGAATTCATCTGGGCACTGAGAGAGAGGACGTGACTTCCTTCAGCGGCGTCCTTTAATGAACAATGGCTTCTTGCTCTTGAACCGAGGGCGGAGACTAAAGATCCGAAAGACGGTTCTGATTTCAGATAACGAAGGCAGAGGATGAAGGTGAATGAAAGCAGAGTTGGGATTCAGCGCTGATCCTCATGTGCATTAAAAAGGTTTTCCTTCTTCTTCTTCTGCAGGATTAGAGGATTAGACTATTGCAGTTTTCCGTGGGCCAACACCACCTACTGGCCACAAGAAGCATCACCTGCTGTTACCTGGTCTCCTTCAACAACATGCGGAAGTTGTGGAGCTGATGGATGCTGGTGGACAACCTGAGACACAAACAAAAAGAAAAACTTCAAGGAAACTAGTGAAAAAGTAGGCAGAGTTTACTAATCCCCCACCCCGCCAGACAACACTTTGCCCCTCCTGCTCAATGAGGCCCTACCTAGTCTGGGATTAAGATGGACTTCTATGAGAAAAGATAACTGTGAACTACATTTAACTAAATTACTGTCCTGTTTGAATTCAGTCAAACCAAGACAAATGTTTTTCTGCCCAAGTGTAAACTTTCAATCTTTTCAAAAACTCAAATATGGAAATTCAACCATTAAACTATGCACTGCACGTCTCCTACTGGTAAAAAAAAAAAAAAAGTGTCAAATTTAAGAAAAATCAGGTAAATAGTCTACAAGATATCGGTTCGACAAATAAGTTTAAATTTTAAAAAATTGGCAAAAAAAAAAAAATTATAACACAAACAGATGGACATAGTTCTGGTATATTATTATTATTATCATTATCATCATCATCATCATCATTATTATTATTATTAGACCCTCTTAGGGCAGGGGTATAATAAGGTTGATAAGCCCCTCCTCCACCACAGGAACTTTAACTTTAATCTGAATTCTAAAACACTGGTGCGTTTCCACCTAAATTACCTGGTAAATAAACTTTTCCTCAACCCCATACTTCCCCCTGTGTGTGTCTGCGTGTAATCTGATTTCTCATAGTCAGATTATACTGTTTCCATGATCAATAATAATCTGAGAACCACAAACCAGATCATGAGCAGAGTATTAATGTGGATGTAAACGGGCTCAGTGGATTTGTCATGTGTTTGATTCTGCAGATTCAGTTTAATGAGACCTCAGGAACCTGCAGGACGTTTGGACCCAAACCTGGTCTTGGTTCCTTCAGATGTCTGTGATGTGGTCTCAGTGCTGGTCTCAGTGGACCTACCTGCCAAAGCCGTTCAGTAAGGCCACGATCTCCTGCCGGGTCAGCTGGAAGCCTTTGGAAGGACTGTGTTCAGGGAGGTTTTTAATCTCTTTCTCTGAGAACAGGATCTTCAGAGCTGTACCCAGACCCTGAGTCTGAGGAACAGACAGAAGACAAATCCACCTTCAGCTCAAAGACCAACCAGTGGACAAACAAACAAGCAAACAAGTGGAGTAGAAACACAACTCCTCATCATCTGAATTATATCTGCTGATCTTCGGTACAAATGTTCAAGTGTTTCACCTGTAGTTTTCCCCAAAGTCGACATTTACTGCAGCCGACGCAGTCCATGATCCGAGAAATGTTCTTAAAATGGAGACGGAATTCCTCCTGAAGAAGAGGAAGAAGAAGAGGAAGAGGAGGAGGGTATTAATAAAACTGTTATTGGATTCTGTTCTTTCATTTCAGATTATCTCATCCTTATGCTCTGATCGATTCATCAGTTAATCTGATAGTTTTATCCTGTTGTTTTTAAAGTCTGATGGGTGAGTTTCTGACATTCCTAAACAGTTTCTGCTTTGTGGACTTTTACATGAGGGTTTTTAGAGGTTTATTCACAAAGCATATTAAACACATGAATTAACCTGATCCTATGGAAAAGTAACAGAAACATGGATCTGAGATTATCGGAGGCATTATTTCAGATTTCTTTGAAGACAGGCTGCACATGATCCCATCCCCCTGGTTTAGATGTTCATGTTTCAGATGCGTTTAAGCCATTAAGACCCAGTGCTACTTTTGTGGTAGTTCCAACATGATTTTTTTCTCCTCTATATTTAACATTTCATAAGTGATTTGTCACCATTTATTATAAAATAATCCTCAGTATTTTGCATTTTTTCAGTGAAAAATTTTTTTTTCCAATATTTAATGTTCAGAACATATAGATGTTCACAAAAGATCAGATTAAAGATTAGGGTTATTATATCGGAAAACAGGAAACTGACTTTTTCAACAAAATCTATCATTAACTGAACTTAAAACAAGCATCTCCATCCACTGTCATTGATCCAATCCCAAGAGTTTTACTGATGAATTGATGTTGTTAAACTTGACGGTGTTTCTATGTTCACTATGGAGCCTCTGAACATCCAACTGGGTCACATCTGATGACCACGAAAAGATGAAAAACTGCATTTTACACCAATTATTTACATGTATTAATAGGATTAGTAGATAAACACATATTAAACAGTTTAGATCAGTAGATGGTTTTAGTTGTTGGTGGATGTTTGGGTCTTTATGGGTTAAAGACTCTGTATCTGATGTCATGACCTGTTGGATGACGAGTTAAACATTCACCTTCAGCGTCTTGGCTTCCATTTTGTGTCCAGCGAACATGGATTTTTCGTCAAAGTGCATGGGGAACATTCTGAAAGACAGACAGACGGGAGGTTCTAGTAGAGGTTTAAACACACACTGACATCAAGACCAAGTAGGTAAATCTGCGTTTGTTACCGGATCTCGTTGAACACCTGCAGCAGCAGCTCCTTGGTGGCGGCGTCCTCTTGACTGTTTCCCGTGTACAGGTTGACCACGGCCCGTTCGAAGTACGGCGCCACCTTGTAGAGCGCCCTCAGCTCGATCAGGTACAGGAAGTACAGGTTCTTCAGCCGCCGCGTGCCCTCGCCCTTGGTCTCAGCCACGTCGAAGCGCTGCCGGAACTCCTGGACGTTGGGACCCCAAACGGACCGGCCCCATCCCTCTAAGGACACACCGCCACAGGGTCAGGGCGAAGGCTTCAACACCACGCTCACTTAAATCTATCCACCACCTTCAGTTATCTTATTTAACAGTAAATGTTTCAGATGATTTTATCCCGTTGTTTAAGTATATTTTTATAAAGTCCATTCTTTTTAACATCACCTCTAATGGAAACAACGGTGATGCTTCTGTTTTTATCACTGCTTTTCTTTGAGTCGTTCTGAAAATTGTTTCTTTATGGTTCTCATCCCATCTGGACACTTTCCAACTGCTCAACATGAAACCTTGCCTGCATCTCATATTAGTGCGATTTTTTTCACCTTCGCCTACAGATGTGATGGGATTCAGTCCACGTACACGTATGTAAATGTGTGTATTTGACGTTTGTCGTACCGTCCAGCAGGTACTCAGCACACAGGTGGATGTTGATGCTGCTGTGGAGGCCGGAGATGAGCCGATAGAAAACCCTCTTCTCTAAACACAAACCTGTAGAGACAAGATGACAGTTGACAGTTTTATTTCAGGATTCATGCTTCCTCTTAAAACAGATCAGTGAAGCGCTGAAGTTTACAGGGGCAGTTGGACTGTTTGGAGGCGTGGTAGTGGTTTTATGCTTGAGCTCATATTTATCTAAACCCACTTTTATTAGTCTGTGGTTCATTTATTTGTTTATTTGGGCCCAAATAGTTCATAAAGTTTGAAATTGAGCCTTACAGCTGCTACAAAGCTATCTTTATATTCATTTGGGCAAAAACGGAGTGGATTTCTACAACCTGTTTTAATTCCTGCTTTGTTACGTTTATAACTAGTTACATCACGATATTTGCACAAATAAGGTCAAGACTTCAGACGAGCATTTCTGCAAATATGCTACATAGTCCATACTGAAAATATGTCCAAACTTCAAGCCGATGATCTAAAATGTTCAGTTGTTGGTTGAATGGGACCGAGCAGCACACCCAACAACCTGGAGGGGGCGGGGCCTGAAGTGATTCATGTGCATTTAAAGGGCTCGCGCTCAAAATGACCTTTCTGGTGTCATTACTCAGAAACAGGGTTGAAGATGGACCTGTGGGGTTGAATTAACCCTTTCATGCATGAATTATGAGAGTCTTAATCTAGATTTTTTTTCCTGAGTGTTTTATTCTTACTCTAAGTTTTCTTATGAACCTATTTTTCAAGGAGTTGTAAAAATGTCCACTCTGCTGGACACCATGTGTTTAGTTTCTGAAACAAACATGTATTTATTGACACACTGTGCGAAATCTATGAAATAAAAACATTTTTAATGCTGGTAATCTGATGTTTTTCTCAAATTTGAACATACTCTAATACTAGTCATTACTCACTTCATGGAGATAATATGCAAAAAAACAAAACAAACAAACAAAAACCTAAAACTTTTTGGTTAAAAAACAAACAAACTGTTAATTACAGTCTAATAACAAAAACAAGCGATTGATTTACACCCAAACGTGTTACTGCATATCAGGTTTATCAAGAACAGCAAAGTTACAGTAATGGTATGAATGCATGAGCGTCCACTGAGTTGGCAGAAAAGGAACTAAAACAACAAAACCTGGGAATCTACAAGAGAACAGCCATAAAATAGCTGTCCACTGTAGTGACCAGTATGCATGAAAGGGTTAATGAAGAACTCAGACCCAAAAAGAGCATTTATAGTTTATGTAGATCTAAACTAAATGTTTGAAAATGAATAATTCCATTAAAAAAAAAAAAGCAAAATATCTCTGCTTTAATGGTCACGTTGAGGTGGGGAGGACTGATCTATAGACACAGGTTCTATATACATGTAAATTGACCTTCATGGAACCACAGCAACTTCGATCACAGCTGTTTTCAGTATAAACTTCTTCCATCTTATAACTGTAAAACCCTGCAAAACTAATCTGAAGTGTTTTATCTCAAGGTGAAAATCTGGTGTGAACTGGACTTTTTGGATTAAAAAAAAAAAAAAAAAAAAAAAAAAAAAATGTACGAAACTGGATGAATCTGCATGTTTGAGAAGCAGATCTGTGGAATGTGTTCATTTTTACAGTATGTGCATTTTGTGATGTGACTGCAGAATTTGTTCCCTGACTGAAATAAAATGAATCCATCGCATCTTGACTTCACAAGTGATTCCTGAACAAAAACCTCCATCAAAAGGAAATGAGTGAGAGCACTGTACTGACCTTCCAACCAGTTGTAGAATCCTTCACCTGCAAAAGTGACGATAGAACAGGCCTTATCAGTGATGTGTTTTCAGCACGAGCAAAAATAGACGAGTGTGAAGCCAGTTTAGTTTTACTCACCGTCATCGTCTCCTGAACAGAAAGAGAAGAGAAAAGACAAAGCTGTTAGATCTGTTCTATTAATAGACACATCTGTGCGCGTCAACGGATAAAAGTCAGTGTTTTACGACACCAGTGGGTATTTAGAGTGAAAATGCTAAAAAAAAAAAAAAAAAAGGAATAAAAAATATCTGCACACATGGAGATCAGGCTTTAACAAATAAGTATCGATAAAAGAAAAACAGTTTTAGATCCTGATTTTTACTGAGTTTTAAGATGTGACTGAGTGTTTCTCTGTCCTGTTTTCACTGTGTGGGTGTTTGGTCTAGTACAGATCCTCATGTTTTATCAAGTTGAATAAATATGTCCACTTATAGGCCGATGGAAATACAAATAGACTCACCTCGACTCGGAGCCAGAGGGTTCAAAGGTCGGTACACTGATCTGGGCCTGTGGGAACATTTTAGGAAACGTTAGCATGTTGAAATCCCCTCAACAGTCAGAGGAGTCGTATGTAGGTTAGTGGCCAAAACTGGTACTGCAGTCACATTCAAAATACTGTAGAGCAGGGGTCACCAATCCTGGTCCTCAAGGGCCGGTATCCTGCATGTCTTAGATGCGTCCCTCTTCCAGCACACCTGACAGTTGTTATCAGGCTTCTGCAGAGCTTGATGATAGGCTGATCGTTTGAATCAGGTGTGTTGGAGGAGGGACACATCTAAAACATGCAGGATACCAGCCCTGTGAGGACCAGGATTGGTGACCCCTGTTGTAGAGCATCGTATCCCCCCCCTACCCCAAGACTAGGGGTTGCCAGATCCAGCATGAGCGTCTACTACAAGGAGTTACCATGGCAAACAAGTCCTACACTGGTACTTATACTGGGCCTGGTCTCTTCTCCATTGGAAGTTTTACTAATATTGATATTCACAGGCTAGTTGTTATAAATAAGTCACTAGTTTCTCTTCAAAAAGTTCCACCATTTCTGGAAATTATTGTCTTCAAATCTCAACACTGCCCCACATGGTTCCCAGTTTTCTCTGTGATTCCGAAGCCGCAAGAAAATACAGAAATACAGACTAAACAAAGGCAGAGGACAGACAGACCGTGCTGTGGTTATACTGTATTTATGCAGTCTTTAACTCATCATGTGATTGTGTTTGAGTCTCACTTGAAGCAGTTTTCCTCATAGATGCTGTTCCAGACCCTCCAGGCAGAAGGACCTTTGTACCCAGTGAATCTCTCTGGATTCAGGAGCAGATCCACGTACTCAGCATCAGGAGACGTTTCATCTGGAAAATAATTAAAAATCAATAAAAAAACAAAACAGGCGTACTGTAACTTTAACCCTTAAAGATGTCCAAAAAAAAAAAAAAAAAGTCGCACATGCAATATTTGACTGCACCACCTTTGGTTTTGATTACAGGAGACATTCATTGGATTTAACTCGGCAAAGAGTTCAGATCATTCCATGGGAAAAAACTGCAGTGGTTAAGAACGTTTCAGCTGGAACAGGTTAAACGGGTTTAACTCGAACTGCAGCGAGTGCCCTCTCATGTCTTTAACGTTAGAAAGACTGGATAGTGCCAGGATTGATCAGGATCATCAGGTATGTGACAGAATGGTTCAGATGGAATCAGAGATCATTTCCACACATGGTTTAGCCAACATAAAGTCCACACTCTAATTCAGGATGTGATGAAGACTTGATGCACCAGCCTGCCTCTACATCATCAATTATTAGAAATTAATGCAACTATGGATGAAAAAAATATTATGAACTTTATTGTGACACTACATAAGCATCAAGTGGCAAAAAAGTTGTGACAGTGAATGTCTGTAAAATCAAAACCAAAGGAGGTGCAGTCAAATATTGCATGTGCGACTTTTTTTTTGGCTGGGCAGTGTATTGTAGAAGATGACAGTGTTGCCATGGTAACTATAGAGCCTCTGAACATCCAAATGGGTCATATCAGATGACCACGAAAAGATGAGAAACTGCATTTTACACCAATTATTTACATGGATTGATAGGATTAGCGGATCGACAGGTATTTTAGAGGAGTAGATAGATGGTCACTGTTGACAGAGGAAACACTGGAGTAGTTTTTAATGAGCTTCTAAACTTTTTCTATAAAATCCTCACCGTCCAGTTCACAGAAGTGATCCTGGGCGTCGTCATGTCTCGCCCAGTCAGCAAACGCCTCTTTACTCTGGTTACTGAAACAGGAAGTAACACAAAGGCACAGTGAACATGATCCTAAAAGAGCCACTATGAGGGTTTGTGTAACACTGACAGAATTAGTTTGAGATGTTTATTAGCAATAAAAAAATGAAGATCAGGGTCAAAGAATTTAGAAGAACACAAATTCTGACTCAAAACCTTCAAACATTTCAACAATAGCATGAAAGATGAAGAAATACAAGGACTTAACAGTAATAAAAAAATGTTAATTCCTCTCATTAGTAAACTCCTGCACATATAATCATATAATGTCTTTAAATGTGTCGGATGGAAATGATTTGATAATATAAAAACAAATATAATCTGACACTAAAAAGAATAAAAACAGAAGAAGCAGAAAGAAAAGAAGCTGATAAATGAGTCAAACTGTTGAAACACATGGAGCTTTACTCGGTCTGAGCTGCAGTGAAACTCATTTAACAGAGGTTTCATCTGTGGTTTATGTCTGTTCTACAGATAAGCAGAGGTTTGACTATCAGCAGGTGGAAGTATGTGTCAGCCATTTTCACCTCAGAGTGCTGTTGATGGCGCCCAGTTCTTTGGCCTGTTCACACTCTGACATGTCCGACATGGAATTGGCCGCCTGTGAATACTAAACACACACAGACACACACACTTCACTACACAATGTATGAGCTGGAGTCACGTGGAGCTGGAAAATAAAAACCCTTTGCATCCATTTTCATCCAATACTGAACAGTCAATCAGACAATAGAAAAAAACAACTTTAACACATTAAAGACAGTGTTTTTGACTGATTAATGTCTGAAGTTGATCTGTCTTTGAACTTCCAGCTTTGACCTTCAGTGAGAAAACACCTGAATCTGGTAAAATATTAAATAAAGGTAACATATCACTACTTTCATTCATAATGAGATGTAATGATTACAGAATGCATGGGGTTATATTGTAATGGCAGTAGGATTTAAAAATGGGGTTTTAATGGAAGTCAATGGGAAAGTTTTAGTAACAAAGACGTACGATTTAAAAATACTATAACCAGTTGCTTCAGCCGACACCTTTTCGTCCATGTTTGATATAGAAATCTAAACTGTATGAATGTATTTATCATGTTCTGTTAAATGGACAAATAAATTACTACTACTATCAAATCGATTGTGTTGTTAATGAATTGTATTGAAGCCCATCCCCCTACTATTTATTATAAGGAAAATACTTCAATGTTATTTGAATAAATAGACCTACTTTAAATAATTCAAAGAGAAGGATCAAACATGCGGCCTGGGGCCAAATCTGGCCCGCCAAGGGGTCCATTTTGGCCGCTGGGATGAATTTATGAAATGCAAAAATTACACTGAAGATACTGATCATTTTAGTTCGGATTCCACATTCAGACCGATTTAATCTACAGTGGGTCAGATCAGTAAAATACTATCATAATAAGCTATACATAGTCACAGCTCCTCATTTTTATTTTCATGTCATTTTACTTTATTTACCTGAAAACAAACTATCATTTCACAAAAATGCAAATAGCCTGAACAAATAGGAACATTTTTAAATGTCAGAAGTGTAAGTTTACCAATATTCTGCCTGTTATTAAATATTTTGTGTATTTGGAGAGTCACTGTGATCCGTAACATGTGTAAATGATAAACTGTGGCAGAATATTGTTAAAATTGCACATATTTTTCTTATGAAATATCAATTTGTTCATGTTAGTCGTATTGTTTTAAAGGATAGTTCACAGATGTAAACACTTATCACATAATTTTACTTTTTTTAGCTCTAAAACATAGAGAAAAGTTTGGAGTTGGCATAATTTATATATTATTATGTTATTATTTCACTGGTCCGGCCCACTTCAGCTCAAATTTGGCTTAATGTGGCCCCTGAACTAAAATGGGTTTAACACCCCTGAATTAAAGAGTTAAAATCCTGAAAATGATTTTATATTTGGTAGTTTTGAGCAATATGAAGAGAATAATGAAGGAAATGAAGAAAAACAATCAAATATTGGTGCGTAATAAACATCAGATAACAGGTATTTTGGACATTTGTTTTCTGTACGTCTTATTCACATATGTAAGATTTAACATATTTAATCTAAGGGGAAGATCACTTATAAATTGTAACCAGTGGTATTCTGATCACCATTATAAGACGTTTAACAACATTTAACAAACATTACACTTTTTCTTGGTACCTGTGACTTCAATGGTTTCATTCTGTTTTAAACACCAACATGTCAGTATTTATGTTTGTGTAATGAGGTATAATTGATATTTTATGTGTTGGTGATCAAATTAAATACTTTAATATTGTCTTTATTGTATTAAAATTGATCACCACTCCTCTGGACATTAGTTTTTTTAAGCTATATCTGCCAGAGTTATTAAAATCAATTAAAATTAAGACTAAATGTTCATTTCAGAGCAGACAGCAGCAGGTTTTAATGCCATCGTACCTTGTTGTAGTTCCCAGACTTGATGCCAACAGGAACTTTACTCTGAAAACACAGAAAACATCAGTTCTATCAAATGAAACATGAGCAGGTTGTTTTCATTCATCATCAGTCAGAGCCAAGAGGGTTTAGCAGCGATTTCAAAACCTACACGGGTCAGTAAACTGTACATGTGTAACAGAGTTCATACTGTGTGTGTACTGTGTGTTTGACCTCTGACCTCTGGACAGGGCTCCACATGACAGTCTTTGATGGAACAGTGTCCGTCATCAGCCCAGAAGGGACACGGACGCTTCAAATTGACCTGCAAAGAAATGAACAGGTGTTTAGTTTGTGGTGAGGTCGTCCTGTTATTTCAGTTATGTGATCTGTTCAAGATGTGGTCATGTGACCAGAGAGCGAATGCACCTGGGACAAAAAAGAAGAACAACAAAACACAGAGGAGGATACTGTGACCGAGCTGGAGCTTTTAGTGTCTGTGGAGGCTCAGATTCTGGGTTTATTTTACATTTTGTAGTGAGATCGCAGCAGAATTCAGTTTTAACTCATATCAGAGAGTTTGTAAACTGACAATAACATGATATGAAGTCAGATTTCACCAATGATTTAGTCATGAATAACCTCTACCGTCTTCAGCGTCCTCTCATAAAGACATAAACCTTTGCATCTGTTCTGTCCCTGAGCTTCAGTTGCACCATTTCCTCATTTCACCACTCATCCTTCCTGTTCCTGTAGAAGATAAAAACCCACAGATAACAATGAAAAGTCTGAATTCTGTTTCCTGTGTTTCATAATGGTGCTACTCATAAATAATTATGTCCAGAATGAGTCTGAGATGCTTTTAGTTTGCATTAGTTTAGGACAGTTTTAATGTGAAACAGCTCATGTCAGATAGATGAACATAAACAGAGATAACCTCCCAGTGTTGTGTGTGTTCAGCTCGTGTCCTGTGGGTTTCAGACATTTTTCACACTCGCAGAGTTAAACCTGATAAACACTGAGCGGAGTCATGTGTTTTACTCTGAACTGGGTCTGGGTGATGAATTTCCTAAACCAATCGCAGCTCGTTCAGTTACGGAAAGAGTTCAGTACGAACTGTCATGTGATTTGTTGAAGTTGCTGACGTCAGAGTTGGACTTTTCAGACCCTTTTACAGACATGTTCACCCCGCATTGCATCATGGGGTGTAGCATTAATGTCGCTATGCTAGTGACTGTTTTTGCACTCTTCAGAGCTCCGGTCATCAGTTAATCATCCATTTTTCTGCAAAATGATGACAAATTAAATGCAGTGAACTGTCAGAGACTGAAACTCCATGAGTTTGTATCATTGTGTAATATTTTAATGAAATACTACATGTACTTCTATGTGACTAAGTACTGGTTCCAGTTACAGTAGTTGATTCAGTTCAGTTCAGGTCAGAGAGCATTTTATTTGCCAGTTTTATTATGCTACACATTTTTATATCCCCACTGTAAACTACTTTATCATTGAACCTTTATTATTTTAACTCCAGTGGTTTCTGTTTGTGGTCTAATAACATACTGAAATGAACAATTATCTCTGACCATCTGGACATTTGGTTCATTACTATTAACCTGAACTCATTCTACAATCATCCGACTCAGCAGCATCACTGAGCTAGATACTTTCTCATTTTCTTTATCATCATTTAATTTTATGAATCTAACAATACCCGATGTTACTCTGGGTCAGCTGTTCCAAAAGTACATCCTCATAATCAACATTTCATTGACTAATTTGTGTCAAAATGATGTTGAACTAATTGAACTTCACTGGAATGTCGGTAATCAATGTAAAATTGATTTGATTTAACAATTATTTGAATAAGCAAAAAAATTGCAAAAATGTGAAAAAAAGAGTCTGTGTCTGAAAATGACAAACAGCTGTCCTTTGTACCAGAATCACTGAAAGAACCACAAAAAATATAAAAGCAAAAGGATATATAAAAAATACCTCTATTGAAATAACAACAACAATCGTATAAAAGTATACATAAAAATGTCTACAAATATAAACAAACAAGTCAAATATATGGGGTAAGGAAAGTGTCAAAAATATGTGTGTATAAGATAGAAATACATGCATTTTATTCTATAGTTGTGCGAAAAATAAATATTTGTTAACTCTTGAAAGAGTTTAATCATACATAAAGTGTATTGTGTGTATTTTATCAGAATACAAATGGAAAAGTTTTGACATCAAGAATTACAAACATGAAATGTAGCTTTACAAATACGAATTCACCAATAGGACTCCACTGTCAAAAATACATCACCACTTCACAGGCATTAATTATTGAGCAGAAGACACATCGTTTCCACAGACTGCACATGAGCTGAGACACAGCAGGTGCATATTGAGGCACTGGCATGGTTTCCGGGGCATCTGCCCTGAGTGCCTCAGGTGCCTCGCTATTCGCCAGCAATATTAGTAGCATATTTAAACTAATCAGGCATATTCCTGTGTAGCCCATGACTGGCTTTGGCTTCTGTGCCAGTAAAATACATGTGAAGCACTTGTTGGAGCTGTGGTATATCATAGCTGACTAATATACCACTACTAGGGCTGTACGATTAATCAATTTTAAATCGCAATCTGATTTTTTAAATTAAGACGATTTTTTTTAAAAAGTGAAACGGTCAAATCAGTCTCATCTCTTGTACTTCTGGGCCGTGTGCCTGCAGGCTACTGTAGGCTCCTCCTCCCATCTGTGAGAGCGGTCTTTCACAGAAGTCTGTGTAATGATCACAGTCGTCAAATCTGGGATGGACTCACAGTAGTGATACCAATGTAAGCTGTGGTTTCAAGCACAGATCCTGCACTTGAAAAATAACTGGTCCTAGGTTGGTCTCTTCCACACATGGATCCCCCAATTTAAATATAACCGCTTGAGGATCACTCATATTCCATGCTCCACACACACATGACGGACACATGTCACTGACCTACATTGGTATGACTTCTGTGGGTCTGTCACGTGACACAATCACAGATTGGAGGTAGGGAACAGTGCCTTGCATTGTGGGCTACTCATGAAAACCACATGCTGACTTCTATTGTCTTTTGTAGTTTTACCCAAAAATTGAAATCAAAAATTGAGTTTTTAGGGGAAAAAAAAGGATTTTCTTTTCTGCCAAAATCATGCAGTCCTAGCTACTACACAGTGTGTTTTACGTACTGTTCATGCTCCTATGTCCTATCTATTACTTTTTACAGCTTTGATTCACGTAAATTGTAAATGAATAATCTTTGCAATCATGTACACTTAGTCGTGACAAACCTGATCTGATGCTTTCGTCTTGATGGTGCTGAAAATGCTCCACTGTGTGACACTGGAGGTGTCATTCCACCACTTACTGGACTGGAGTCACTACACTCTCAGTCACTCAATCAAATTGTATTTATATAGCACCAAATCATAACAATTGTTATCTCATGACTAGGGCTGGGCAATAAACCAACAACAATATATATTGCAATATAACTTTTCCTCAGCAGAAATAATAGACACACTTGATACAGGTTCAATAGAATTCATTCGTCCATGTTTTTACAGTCACAAGAACAGCCAATCATAATTAAGTAGTACTGCACCGAACCAATCATGCTAGAGCGGGTCTTCCAATAACCAAAGGGTTGGCAGTTCAAATCCCGCTCTGTCCCAGTCATGTGTCATTGTGTCCTTGGGCAACACACCTCACCCTTGTTGCCTCCAGTGTCCCTCACACTGGTGTATGAATGTCTGTGGATGTTTGTGGTGCTGGTCAGAGGGGCTATGGGGCACGAATTAGCAGCCACTCTTCTGTTCACTTGTCCTACAAATGTGCTCTACCACCACCTGAGTGTGAATGTGAGAGCAAATGAAAAATGGATCAATAATGTAAAGCGCTTTGTTATTATTAATGTTTAGGATACAGCGAAGATAATGAGTGTTTCCTCGGGAGAAAATTTGGCCGAGAACTCAGGTTACTGGGTTACTGAAAAGTAGGGTGCAGTATAGAAGCTGGGAGTCAAACGTTCAAAGCATGTTAAGTTTCATTTTTGGTTTTACGTCAGTTACAGCAGTAAAGGAATGCACCTCCACATATATACCCCCAGCACTGTTTCATGAGGATGGTCTGTTTTGTTTGTGTTCTCTTTTAAAACTTGAAAGCTTTTAACTGCTGGTCAGACATTTAGTTTAGTTTTAAATATATGTACCTGCTTTATTTCTCTGAAACAGTTGTATAATGTTCTTCAGCACATCTGTCATGTTCAACCTCTGACAGAAAATAAATTATATTTGAATCAAAAATAACCTTCTGATGTCTTCACAACTAACTTATGAGTAACAGAAAATTTAAGCTTGACTCATTTTGGGCCCCGACCCTCAGTTTGGTAAAGTTAGCTGTGTTTTACAAATGACAAGGATGCGTTTCCACTTTTAGTCTGATCCAACAGTTTGTGATATCTCATATGGATTTAACTACAACTGAAATGATTAGTATTCTCAAAAAAACAGTACAGCATATAATGAATTTAATGACACTGCTGTAATAGATCACAAAAAAATGCTTTACATCACCCATCACTGTAGAGACAATCATCTGTGTGTGAATGAGAAAACAGAAAAACAACTACATTTACAGTCAGATTCTACAGGTTCATTTATAGCTTTAGATATTTATATGAAGGAAACCAGAAGGAATTAAATATGATGGTATCTTCTAGAAGAGTGAGTGTAAATATGTGTTGAAAGAGGGCATGTGTGTTTGTGGTGTTGGCGGAGGTTGGTGTGTTGCCATGGCGACACTCACCCTGTAGTATCTGAAATAGTCTCTCTCTGTCAGCTTCTTGATTCGAGGGTAGATCTTGAAGTTGTTGAACACGTCTATGCTTTCAACGTCACAGAAGCAGTCGTCCAGGACGCCGGTCAGCTGACGGAGAGAGGACGGTGCAAACGTTAGACTCATACAGCAGCAATGACGACACAAAAATAACAAACACACAGCAGACACAACAACACAAAACAGACAAGGCAAAACAAACAGCAGAAAGTCAACACAACAATGACACAAAACAGACACAATAATACAAGGTTAAAACAACAAAAGGAAAGGTAATGCAACGCAAAGTCAACACAGACCAACATAAAGCTCATGCAACAACACAAACAAAAGACGACACAAAACAGACACAGCAATACAACATGAAACAGACAAGACAAAGCAGACACAACATCAATACTAACAAACACTGACTCAGATTTTCATTGTGTCTATATTTCATCATCAGTTTCATGTTATTCATTGTATTTTATGTTTATTCCTGCAGTTCTTTGCTCATTTTTTTCATCCATTCCATGATTAATATGCATTCATTTTTTTTTTTTTTAATTCTTTGTTTTTCAGTTCTGAAAGCCAGATATCAGATCACATCATATACACAGAAAAGTGATTGTTTCCTCTGCAATTCAGTCTTCTTTTTTCTTTCTTTTTTTTAAATCTAAGGTTAAAGAACTAATTGTAACTTGGGAGATGCAAAGTGTGAGTGAGCAACCAAAAATCAACCAAGAATACAGCATAAAATAGTCTCAAGGCAGAAAAATAAAACAAAACCATAATCATACTGCAGTTAGCAGAGATTAAGTTGGACCACAAATTCCTTAGATCATCACCTCGTACATGCATTCACATTATAATGGATCTTAAACACAAATCCAACACCAAAACCAGGTTCAGTTTCAACAAACGTAGCTTCAGACTGAATGAAGAGAATGTAATGATGAGTCTAATGAGTTCAATAAAGAGAAAGAGAATTTAAGGGTAGAAATGCAGAAAATCGACCTGCTTTAAGAGGATTTTACAGTTTAACAAACACATCTGCTACACAGAAACATGACGCTTCTGCACACGATGCAAATGTATTTGAATGCAAATCCAGGGTCTGGTTTTCAGGAGGCTCTTTGTCTGTTTGTTCACTCATGCAAATAAAAACAAAAAGTACAAGATCTGAAATCAGAGACACAGCAGGGCCCTGCATTTACCTCTTATTCTCAAAGGATTTTTGACTGTATCTCTTTATTTGTGGATTGTAAACTTAAATTCACTCAAAAACTAAAAGACAGCATTTAAAGTCTCTTATTCCACATAGTTAATTATTTTTTTAATTCATTGATGAGTTAACAGATTTAGAAAATAGTGAAAGATGTTGATGATGATGCTTTTAAAAGCAAAAGACTCTCAGTTTTTCTGTCACAAACAAAATAGAAAATAATTAAATTAAAGAAGCTAGAATCTGAGAAATTTTATATTTTGTCTCATTAATAATCACTTCAATGGATTCATTTATTGGTAAAAAGACTTGTTAATTT
>JAQQZY010000001.1:34525230-34550220 GCA_030068375.1 Ostorhinchus rueppellii
GATAGATAGATAGATAGATAGATAGATAGATAGATAGATAGATAGATAGATAGATAGATAGATAGATAGATAGCATTACAGTCATTGTAAAATAATACTATGAATAATAATAGTGAATCTCAAATAATATAATGAAAATAACTGTTGTTTTATGTTTGTTCTACAGTCGGACGTGGACTTCTGTGTCCACAGTCCGTGTGAAAACGGCGGCCGTTGTTTTAATCTGGTCTCTGAGTTCGTCTGTGAATGTCCTGAAGACTACGAGGGTCCGACATGTTCCCACCTGAAGGACCACTGTCGAACGCTGCCCTGCAAAGGTTCATACATGTTCATGTAGACTCAAACACCTGGATCCACACAGGTACCAACTGTCCTCTGTCCCGCCTCCTCCGCAGTGATTGACAGCTGTACCGTGGCCGTGTCGTCCAATGGCACGGCCGCAGGGGTGCGTCTGATTTCATCCAACGTGTGCGGCCCCTACGGTCGGTGTCGGAGCCACAGCGGGGGGGGGCAGTTCAGCTGTGAGTGTGAGGACGGCTTCATGGGGGCGTACTGTCACCAGAGTGAGTCCACAGGAAAGGAAACACTGATATTTAACCCACTTCCACTGACGTCACACTAGACAAGACACATTCATATTGTGTCATATTTAAAAAATGATTTTTTTTTCTATTAATCTCGTCCTTATAATTAATAAATGAAAATGATTCTACACTTATCTCTGCTATTTCTAGCCTGTGTTTTTACTCGTGTAAATCGTGTAATTCATGACAAACTGCTTTATTTTAATCTCATTATACATTTGATTTGTACAAGAACGAATGATTGTTTTAAATCAATTCACAGCAGGAGAAATTATTTACAAAAAACTAACAAATACATGTTTCTCTACATCTAACTCTTCCTCAGTGATTTATCAACATTTATTACATTGTTGTCTGTATTTCACATTTTTCATGTATTTTCCTATATTTAACTTACTCGTGCCTGATGACGATGAAAACATGACAAGTTGCATTTTTATGTGTTTATTAGTGGATCAACACATATTAAACATTTTATGATGGTTTTAGACGTAGGTGACTCAGGTTTAACTTTGTTTTCTGTATTACTTTCTGTTCATGATAGTAAGTACAAAAATCAACATTAATAAATGCTTTAAAACTATTAAAAAAGTGACAATACACTACAAAGATTTCTGTTAATAATCAACTGGATGATGCCAAAAATGTTCAAGAATCACCAATGTTTTTAAAGTCAGTATGTTTTAATATTTGTGGTTAAATACGTTTGTCAGTATTAAAGTAATATTTTGTTTTGAAGTAGAAAAAACATAGTTTATTATTGGATTTATTAATATAATGCACTATAATAAAGATACAATAACATGTTTGTGACTATTCATATATATTTTCTTGAAGTTTAACGGATTGTCTTTCATGTGTTTGTCAGATATAAATGACTGTGAGAGCGCCCCCTGTCTGAACGGAGGAACCTGTATCGATAAAGTGCGTCAATATCAGTGCATCTGTGTTGATGGATGGGACGGACCGACCTGTGGTAACAGTAAGCCTCACCCCTCCTCCTCCTCCTCCTCCTCCTCTTCCTCCTCCTCCTCTTCTTCCTCCTCACAGTTTTCACCTCGGTTCTTTTTCCCTCACTTAGACGTGGATGACTGTAGCTCCGCCCCCTGCCAGAACGGCGGTGTCTGTCAAGATCTGCTCAATGACTTTCACTGCATCTGTAAGAATGGATGGAAGGGAAAGACCTGTCACTCAAGTAAGCCCCGCCCACATAAGACTAACGAGACCAAGTGATTTTTTTCCAAGCCCTGGTTTTAGTCTGAGCCCTGCCTTTAGTCCAAGCCCTGGTTTTAGTCTGAGCCCTGCCTTTAGTCCAAGCCCTGGTTTTAGTGCTTGTCCTAGTTTTAGTTTTTTTAAATGTTGGTTTTAGTTTTGGTTTTAGTCCAGGTTCTGGTTTTAGTTCTAGTTTTAGTCCGAGTCTTGGTTTTAGTCTTAGTTTTTGTCCTAGTCTTGGTTTTAGTCCTAGTTTTAGTCTAAGCTCTGGTTTTTGTCTGTCTTTGTACAGGACTGAGTCAGTGCGATGAGTCGACCTGTAAGAATGGAGGAATCTGTTTGGACAAAGGAGACGCCTTCAGGTGTCAGTGTACGGCCGAATGGGAGGGAAACACCTGCAACAGTGGTCAGTTTCACCTGGAAATAGATTTAATCTAATGATCTGTGATAAAGAGAAACATTAAAACCATGGAACAATCACTGCTCAGAGACAATGAAAACTGTTTCTGTTCAGAAATCCCACCTACAGTCCAACATTAGTCCTAGTCCAACATAACGGTAACATCACACTGACAGAACATTAACATGATGTTAGATGATCATATCTGTGTTTTACAAAATAAAAGTGACATGAGGCTCAATAACTGAAGATTGAACACACTCCATTAATGAAATTGTAACATTAACATGTTTTGTTTTTTCTTGTTTTCCGTCGTCCAGCGAGGAATAGCAGCTGTGTGTCCAGTCCCTGTGAGAACGGAGGAACCTGCCTGACAGACGGACGTTCATTCAGCTGTGTCTGTAGAGATGGATGGGAGGGTGCCACTTGCAGCCACAGTGAGTCCACTTTTTTACTCATGTATTTACTATTAATTTTACACTAAAGAAAAAGAAAAGCAGCACTATCATTAAGAGATGCATGTCTACTTTTAGATGTCTGTAGAATTTCTGACCAAAAGATGAATAATAATTTTTTCCTGTAAAAGTGTTGGACTTCCACTTCCATATTCCACATGCATGTAACACACTACATGTACAAATATAAAGGGATGCTCTAAAGGACTGGTTCTATGGTCATAAAGGGTTCAATTGTCTGATTTAAAGAAGAAAAACAATATGACGAATAATTTAAGCCAAAACCCATCAATAAATAAGAATGTACAGATAAATCATGTTACTGATGTGAAGACATGCATCTTCCCGTCACCGTGGCGATGGCCTCTTCTATAATACAGATTCATCTCTACTGGTCTAATCCAGTGTTTTATTTTTTCCAGATGCCAACGACTGCAGTCCTCATCCCTGGTGAGTTCCACCTCATTCTCTGGTTCTGCTAAAGTGTCTCAGTGCAGATAGTTTTCAACTGTCACATCTGATCAGACATAAACTTCTCGACCTCAGTGTTTGTTTTTCTGGAGCTAAGAGTTGAAGCTGCTTTGACTTTTCATCGACTTCATCTTTTCGCTCCAAAACCACAGAGCATTTATCGAATCTGAGGTGAATGTTAACGCTGCTGAACTGCGTTTATCCTGGAATGTTTTTCAGTTATAACAGTGGGACGTGTGTGGATGGAGACAACTGGTATCGCTGTGAATGTGCTCCAGGTTTCACCGGACCGGACTGCAGGATCAGTGAGTGGTGATCTTTGATCTTTACCCTCTGTTCTTCTTCTGCTTTTTTGTTTGCTGTGTCTTTGGCTTCCTTCTGCCTCAATGCCTTTAAGCCAGGCTTAGATGCTCAGGTCACATGGTCCTGGTTTGGGTTTTGGGACCACACAAGACTAAAATAACCTCCTCCAAGAATGTGTGACTCAGCGTTTCTGAGACAGGTGGATTCACAGCGAAAGGTTTCTGAATAAACTGATAATGAAATAAAACTGTTCAACAGTTCATGATCTTAAATCAGACTGATTGGTTCAATCATTTGCTGCAGGTTTCAGTGTTTTCCTGAAGGGTTAGAGGTGAACTCATTGTGTTGCTCCTCCTCTTCATTACCAAACACCTTCTCTTTCAGACATTAACGAGTGCCAGTCGTCTCCCTGTGCTGTCGGTTCCACCTGCGTGGATGAGATTGATGGATACCGCTGCATTTGTTCGTCAGAGAGGTCCGGCACCCACTGCCAAGAAGGTAAATGCTTCAGACCCTCAAGTAGCCCCTCATAAATGAGTCTGTGGTGCGTTTACTTCCCCTCAATGCCTTTGGTTTGTCCCTCAGCATCGCGGCGGCCCTGTGTGGTCGGGGCTTCAGTAACTCCAGACGGAAGCCGATGGGTCGAGGACTGTAACAGCTGTCGGTGCGACAACGGCAGAATCTCCTGCACCAAGGTACGACCCCAAACGAGACACAGTTAAGTGGCTGTGTGGATCCAACATGTCTGTTGGACTGACCCTGAACACCTCATGCCTCCTCAGCTCTGGTGTGGATTCAGACGATGTCATGTCCTCAGTCGAACCCGTGGCTCTGAGTGTCCAGATGGTCAAAGCTGCGTTGCTGTTCGAGATGAGTTCTGCTTTGTGAAGCCATGTCATGGGCTGGGTGAGTGCCGAAGCCCTGCCCACCAGGCTCCCCCCACAGCCAGGTGTCACCTTGAAAGCAGCTGCGCTAATGTCACCTTCACCTTCAACAAAGACGTGATGATGAAGGTCAGTCTCCGGGTTATTGTCCATGAAGTCCAACAGTTTCCACTTAATCTGCTTTAGAAAATTGTTTCTGATGTTTTCTCCTCCTCCTTCTCCTCCTCCTGCTCCTCCTTCTCCCAGGGTGTGACTGTAGGCCAGGTGTGTCAGGAGCTGCGAACCCTTTACAACCTGTCATCCTCTGACTCCGCCTCCTCCATCTCCATGAGCTGTGAGCCGTCACCGAGCGTCGACAGTCAGATCCACGTGGCCATCGTAAGTCACTGTTTGTCGTAATGAGTCTTCAGCCACGAGCATCGTGCTCCAGTTGATCACATTACCCAGAGCCTGGAACAAACCGAATAAGAGGCTTTAGGTTTGACGGGTTAAAGATCAGTTGGCGACCGCTGAGGCCGCCATGGTTTATCTTAGACGAGCCAATGGAGTCACTGGGCTCTGATTTAGGCTGAAATGTCAAAGATACTCAAACCATAATGGTGTTTTTCTGCTGAATGTTCCAGTCGACAGACGACCAGAGCAGAGGAGCGACCTTCATTAAGGAAATCACAGACAGGATCATGGATCTGGTCAGTAAAACAAACGCCAACAGCTCCATCATCGGCGCCATCGCTGAGGTTCGAGTTCAGAGACGACAAAGCCACAACGCTGACGGTGAGAGACGGCAAAAAACGAAAAACACCAACAGGAAACCGATCAACCAGATGGAAAACAATGTGAATGAGCCCATTTACAACCATACTGAAACCTATTTCAGATTATTAGTGATCAAACGGTATAATCTGAATAATAATAATAATAATAATAATAATAATAATAATAATAATGGGTTAGATTTATATAGTGCTTTTCTATTAATTATTCAAAGTGTGTACAATGGATCCATTATTCATTCACTCACACATTGACACCCTGGTGGTAAACTACATATAGACACATACAGACAACAGCAGTAATCTGATTATGACAAATCAGATTAACACCTGGATTTCTGACCAATACTCTGATTTCTTCATGCATGTTGATTATTAATTTAAACAACAATAAGATTTTTTTTTCATAGCATTGTTTTGTTCTTGTTTCTTCAGTAGAAGAACCTTCACTCAGTGACCATGAGGCATGTCCAAATACTTTTGTCTACCTCTCCATGCTAACATCTGCTCTTTACCTTCCTCCCACAGAGCGTCTCCTCCCCCTGCTGGTTTCCATGGTGATTGCCGCCTGGGCTCTGGCCATCTCCTCCATGTTGCTGTGGTGTTTGTTTCGACGGAGGAAGCAGCATGCCCATACCGGCGTCAGCACTCAGGCAACAGCAACGTTGTACGCCCCAGCACCCGAGGACAACAACGCCCTCCACAACAGCGTGTGCGCCGCCCGCGAGCAGCTCAATCACATCAAGAACCCCATTGAGAAAAACTCGGCGGCGCACCACAGTCAGAACCAGCACCAGCATCTCCTCCATCAGAACCTTTACGAGAACAAGAACTCTGTCAGCGCTAAAACGAGGAGGTCGGATCCGGGAAGTCAGTCAGACGAGGACGATGTGGACAAGCGGAATGCCTTGTCCAGATCTCCACCGACGTATTCTCTGGTGGACTGGGACAAACCCAGAGCCCAACTCTGGACCTTCAAACAGGACAACAGGCGGCTGCAGGACGCCAAACGGCCCGAGTTTGTCGTATAGCCACGATCAGGAGGCTCCAGCGTTTTAGTCTGTTTGTACAAAGTTGAACTTGGAGAAGAGTTTTTCTGTCTGTTTTGACCAAATCAGAGACACTGACGTCAGAGCCGAATACTGAACTAATCGACTGTTGGTGATCGAGATGATCCAATTCCAGCTTTTTGCATTGGAATATTTTCAGTTGGTTCTGTCTGATGACATCATCTTGGATTGACAACCAATCGATTCATCAGGAGGATAATCAATGGCTTCATGGTCATTTTTTTAATCGTCAGGGGATATTTAACATGGTCTAAAACCATCTGAGGCTTCGATGTCTTGGTGTTTTTTCTGGTGTTTTTTTTTTATTGTGTCGACAGACTGGATGTTTCATTTTATCTCAGAAAACCAACTGTAAAAAAATCCAAATCCTTAAAAGTTGGAGTATTTTCTGATTTGTTTTTACTCCTTGGGCTCATGGACCAAACATCTAATGCATTAATAATGACACTAATGGACAAATGAATCAACACAAACATCAGATGTGTTGAAGTGACTGGATCTGGATCTGGCATTAATGGAGCTTTTCCACTTGAATACTTCCATCAGGTCACAGTACCTGGTACTTTTTTAGTACCTACGTGGGTTCCAAACACACTGAGAATGTCATCAGACTGCAGGCCACTGATTGACCAGGGAATGACATCACTGGATGAGTCATGAGAGCTACTCCATGTCTTTTGTTGTAGTGTTTGTGTCGCATACAAATGAAATCACAGAAGTTCCCTGGCACTTTGTAATGATGACCCCGCCCACGTTGAGGTGGTACAACCCAAAATGATTGAAACAGAGTTGAGTTATGTCGAGTGGTGGTTATGGATGGAAATGGATACAAATATTCCTTTCCATTATCATTATCACTTACAGATTAGATTTCCTATTGGTTTTTCTTATTGTTTCTCAGTGGATTTGGAAATAAACTACAATACAAATGGTTCTGTTTACATTAACGCTTTAATGTCAAATATTCACTAAGATTTGACATTCCATTGGCACTAAAGTTTATAAAGGGGTAGTTAAAGGAGTGTGAGCTTTTTTCAGACACATCACCACTACAACATAAAAGTAGTTATTCAATAATATCCAAGTTGAATATGTTTAAAGTGTGTCTAAGTTCAGGAATGAAAGTGGGTTCTGGAACTATTTTTGATTAATTTTCCAACTGGCAGAGTAAAATATACAGAAATAATATGACATGTAAGTTTATTCATGATTAATAAATACAGAAATGTTAATAAATGTTTACTTCAACAAAGCACCATGAAATGAAAAGAAGAGGCATCAACTGTAAAAAGACAAATGATGTAGTGACAGACATGAGATTAAAGATGAAAAAAGATGAAAATGGTGTCAGAGTTAAAAAGAGATGTTCAGAGACAGTTTTATAGTGGATGTTTCACTGAAGATAAATGTAGTTTTATTGGAATTCATGTTGTATTTTAGTGAGTTTGGGTCCAGAGGAGACCACAAATGTAACTTTTAACACTCATTTAAGACAAACACAAAGCAGAAAAGGAAATAGAGGGTATTCTGTCTGAAAACAGAGCCTGGTCGTCATCTAAATGTAATTCTAGGACATGGGCATTATTCATAAAGATTCTTGTCCCTATTAGAACTCAAACTGTGTAATGGAAAAGTCACATTAGTGTAAGTGAACAGTGTCAAAAGTTGACATCTTTGGTTATTTTTCTGTTTATTTTGTTGTCAGAAAATATATAAATTTGTCTCGACGCTGCATCTGGATGGATTTTTTGTTTTTTAATTTCATCTAATTTCTTATAAAACTCTCTGTTCTGGAAGAATTCTGTGAATGTGCATAAGTTATTTTGCTTGTTTTGGGGCAAATATGCAGAGTTCTGTGTAGAATGTGTCTGTACATAATCCTTGAATCATTGTGTATATTTGATTAATTTAACGGAAGGTTTTCCTTCTTTTATTTATACGTTCAGAGCTGAATTTGGCACCTTCGTGAACTCCTCCATGGAGATAATGTTCAAGTTTTCTTGAAGGAATTGTTTACTTTTAGCCTTTTTGGATTTGGGCATTTTTGTGCCTCAGTGAAATGTTTTGTTCTTTTTAGCTGTTGGATTATTTGTTTGTACTTTATGTAAATGAAGGCTCTTTTTATATGTTGTATTTCTGATCTATAGTGTGAAAACCTGCACATGTTGCTAATAATTCCCCACTTGAAGACGTTATGATGATGACAGGTCAGGTGACATGTTTCCTGTAGATGATTGGGCGATAAAACCATGTTTGATTTGAGTCGTTTTAGAGCAGAATTAGGAAATTATTTTATCATTTATATCTCCTTAGTATTTTTTTGGACCTTGAGAAATAAAAGTCTGTTATTTCCTGGACTGGTACATTCTCTTTTTTTGGAACATTTCATATTTTCTTCACAAAATAAACAGAGGAACAAAACTAAAAACTATGGTTAGTCCCTTCAGTGAAATCTGTGACGATTCTTTGACATTTTATCGACTTCAGCCTGATTAAACTAATCTTAAATGGCGTCACTGCTGAAGCTAAAGTCGTCTTTAACACTGATCGTTATCGGCTGCAGACAGAAGCATCTTTGTTGCAGATCTTCTATCGCACCATTCTCTGCAGACATGTGAGATCGTTCTCAACACCACAAATAAACAACACAAGACGATCTGCAGAAATGCTTTTCCTCAGTGTGGTTCCATCACAGGGAACTCTGTATTTATGTGCATTCTTGTGCAGTTACTCAAACAGGCTGAGGGGAATCCACCAGAGGCCAATATGCCAACTGAGAAACCCTCAGTGGGAAACAGCAGGGGATTATGGGACGTCAACCCCAAGTTATTACAACAACGCCAAGTTTCAGTAACCCTCCAGTTACATAAGAAGACGAAAATACCTTTAGCTTTACTCAGTTCAGCACAAACTAACAGGGCCCAGCAGCTGCAGCTCTACAGAAAACTGAAAAACTGACGTGTTGTAGAAACAAAAACAACAAAATAAACAAAGACAAATTAAATAATTCACAAAATGAACAAAAAATACCAAAAATAATTAACATGATGAAAAAAGATTAACAAAATAATCCACAAAAATTAGCAAAATTATCCACAAAATAAACTAAATATTCCACCAAATGAACAAAAACAAAAAAAAATTAAAAATTTAACAAAAACATGCAAAATAACAAACAAAATGAACAAATGAAGCATATGAATAAAATAAATGGTAATTAGACTGCACTTATGTAGCACATATTCTACACCTTCATAGTGCCCAAAGCACTTTACAATAATCAGCAAAACTAGTAATGATGACAAAGCTCATGAACATCAGCTAATTCCACTGGATTCATAGAAATTTGACAAAAGAAATGATTTGTGTTTTATCTGCTGTGGAAGATTTGGACTGAACACATGTCTTTCATTCCCTGCTTGCACTTCTAACTGTGTAAAATTGAGTCCAGGTGTTGGACTGTGGATGGAGACAGGGATTAAAACACTAAACAGTGACAGTCAGTCAGTGCTGTGTCATTTACCATCTGTGGATCCTGAGGGACAATTGGCCACTGTTTCCATGCAGGAATTCAAAAAAACAGACTGACTCGACCCGAGGCGTCTGAATCTATCCAGTTCTGCTTCTGATCAGAACCAAAGATTTGCTCCAACTTCTTTAGTGTGAATGTTATGAGTTTGTCTCCAAAGTTTAGGAGCATATCTGTGTTCCCCACTGCCTATGTAGCCCTACATAACCCCTAACCCTAACTCTGACCCTAATCCTTGGTCAAACTAGTGAAACACCACTGCCTGTAATAATGGTTTGTAGAATTTAGTCCCTACATATGGATCTGCATTCCTATAATGTATGTTGGACTGGGGACCCTGACTCCTAAAAAACAAAAAGGATGATCATGCTGAACAGCAAAGAGGCTGTGTTTTAACCCCTACCCTTGCAGCTTCGTTTCAAGGGCAAGAGCCAAGGGGTAGAGGTAAAGGTTTGGGCTAAGGGGTGAATTGGGATTGGGCCATAGACATATTGTAAAAGACTAAAAAAATCAGACAAATTAAGACAAAAATAGAATTAAAAAATACCAAAATTGTATAAAAGTGGCAATGCAATCCAGTACAGTCTGTTTCCAGACCATGAAAACTACCAACATCCACAGATGTGACTCATTCACTCATTGATCCAGAATAAACAAAGGAAATTTAAAAAACACACGATCAATACATACCTGGGACCAACATTAGCCTGGTTAGTGTACGATGATGGAGATCGATGACTGCAATGGCCTCAGACGATGCCTGGAAATGAGGAAAACCACATCAGACCTGAGTCAGCCACAAAACCCAGGAGTTAATGAGAAGAAAATGAATTACAAACCGATAACTTTAAATGCTGCATGAATAATGGTGGCGTCTGCTCATTGGTCCACCTGTAACGACTGACACATTCAATCACAACCATCACATCAGTTGGACGAGCAGCGGTCTGGGTCCATCTGGTCTGAAAGGATCAAAGTTATTGTACTTTATTGACTGTGAGCGGGACGTCCATCATACTATGACTCCGCCCTAATCCAGAACACTAACTCTGTTCTTTCATCTGTAGAGGTAGATATTAGAAGTGATGAAAACTGTGGGTGTGAGGTCAAAAACACTGGAAGTCAAAGGTGAACATTTCTTTAATAAAATACAAATAAAAAAAAACGATAAAGAATATTACAAATATCAAAACATTCTTAAGTTTTGTTTGTTAAGCAGAGTGACAAACATTGGAATGAACGAATCAATAAATGAATTAATGAATGAATGAATAAAGGAGGAAACAGGATGCGTTACATGTAGTGTAACCGAGATAGATTTTTTCTTTAATCACAGCAAAAGGAAATATTTTATAATTTCACATTTCACTGACAAATAAAAAAAATTGTGACTTTTGTTTTGAAATCTTGACTCAGTTTTGGCAAATTATACTTAAATTAGTTTGTGACCTATGGGGAAACCACAGGTTCTAGATGTGATCATTTTTGTGCTGGGGAGAGCTGACTTTTGGGAAAAGATGTTAGTTTATATTTTATAAGTACTGACATAAAAATCATATGGAAAATTGCAAAGACAATTAACATACACTCCTGATCAAAATTTTAAGAACAGTTGAAAAATTGCAAGAATTTACATTGTGCGCTGTTGATTTGAAGAAGATTCTCAGTAGAGTTTCAAAATGTAATTTTTCAGCTTGTCTTAAAATTTTATCAGGTGGGTATGGATACCGATATCCAGGGACTGAAGCTAGTTAACTTTGAACTTCATTTCCCATCATGCAGCGTTGTACTACACTTCCTGTCAACCATCATGGACATAGCAACGGGATTGCAAGGCTATTGAATTCCAGAATAACTCATATCTCCCAAAGTCTGTTCTCTGCACATCCATCCCCGTCTGGTTTGGTTCAGCCACCAAACAGGACTGGAATGGACTGGAATAGACTGGAACGGACAACCAGGACTGCAGAGAAAAGCACTGGTGCTAAACTGCTCAGCATTCAGGACTTATTCTCATCCAGAGTCAAGAAACAGGCATCTCTGCAGACTCACAGGGATCCCTGCGCACACCCACTCTGTCCACTTGTGTACATAATATAAACCCACTGTTGTCCTTGTCTCTAGTCAAATGTTTGTTTATATTAGGTCTATGTTTGAGTGTGTTTGGGTTTTTGCTGAAATGGTACATCATGAGTAAATAAAAACCGAAGCCAAAATCCTTTTCTGTGTTCACATACTTGACCAATAAAGCTGACTGATTCTGAACATACTGGTCCTATCAACTTGCTGAGATATTTAATGTGGAGATGGGACTATTCCTGAACTGTAGGTACCAAACTGGCCAGTTAAAAACATCTTAATTTCTCAGAACCGTGCAGACACACACACACACACACAGACGCTCTGAGACCTTCCAGTATTATGACAGATAGTTTAACATATCGATATTTGCCTTTAGTATCATTAGTTTGTTGTACATAGACATATTCCAATCTACTTAGTTGACAAAGTTACTTTTTCTTCAGTTTTCTCTGTTCTGATGTAATAACCTGTAATCCATAATGAAAATTTACATAAATTAAATATACAAAAATGCATGATGTAACTTGAAAAATGAAAAATCCAGTGAATAATATTCTAATAAATTGTGATGAATCACTTAGAAGAGGTTAAATGTGGAGAAAAACCATTTAGAAGTTGCCACAAAAATAGTTCTAGGTCTTTAAAAGTTAAATGTATACTGTACAATCTGTTTTTTTTTGTTTGTTTTTTTACATTTTTCTTTTGTAATCTTAAGACTTCTAAAAAATGTGTGGCAAACTAAAATGTAAAAGAAAAAAAAACACCAGGTTTTGAAACTCAAACATGTTTCTCATTTATTTCTGATAAAAAACTGACCAATCATTTTATTCGATCTGAATAAACTGATTGGCTGAGCGTCCTGTCTGTCATCTGTTGCCATGTCCTGTTTCAGTTACCAGTGACTCTGACTCCTTTGACCCGTTTCACTCGCACTGCTGTTCCTGTCTAGGGCTGTGAATGGATACGACTCAAATGCACGGTGCTGAAGGGAAAAACAGATTCACAAACAAAAACAACCGAGGGGAACAAACAGAAAAGCCAGATTGCAGCAGTCACACTCTGGTGAATGAAGGATGGTGAAAAAGTCCAGGTTATTGGAGGTGATGAGGTGCAAAGCTCCAGCACAGCACAACCACAGAGAGACCCTTAAATACAGCTGCTAATGAAACAGGAGTAAGCAGCAGGTGGATGATAGTGTGTCTGATTGCTGAGGGAGGGGTCCCACAACACCTCTACTCTACCTCCACGTGTCAGGGGAGGAGGGGAGTGTCAGCAGTCAGAACTTTGAAGGGAGGTGGGTTGTTCATGTTCATATTTTACCTACGTGCTGTGTGACATGCTAGATCAGTGGGTATAGCTTTAAGTGGGAAACTGATGATGAGAAAACCATCTTAAAGCTCAGTGTTCAATCTATACATGAAGGAAGATGATTGAAGGAATGTATTAACATAAAACAGTCCAAGAACTAGATACCACAGGTACTGGGTCATAAAGAGTTAAATGTACTGAACAATATCTGCACAAGAAAAAAGACAATTTGTCAATAAATGTTCATTTGTTTATTGATCTGATCGTGTTTCCTCTGACCACAGCAGAGGCCATGTCCATCTAAAGGCTAACGTCCAGTGAATGAAAATTAAAGTCAAAGGAAACATGAGACACGTTACTGCAGAAAAGTGATTGACGGTTTGTCGATGGATGAGTGTAGCTCAGTCTCAACTTGGGTCATTTCCATCCATCTGATCAGTCCACAGAGCCTGTTTAGACCAGCTCAGTCCAGTCTTTCCTCTGTGGTTTTCTGTTTGAGGGCCGTCTCAGATTGAACGGCGCTCTTCATGGCCCTCTGCATCAGCCACGTGGTCAGGTGAATAGTGACGAAGGCACCGCCCACTGCCCACAGCCAGTTCCTTCTGATCCAGCTCTGAGGCTTCATCCTGCAGCAGAACCACAACCTGCATCAGAACGCAGGACATGAAGGCTGAGGGCAATCCAACACTGGTCAGAACCCCACAGAATGGGTCCATTGAATTAAAGAATAAAGAACTAAATTTTTAAAAATCCAGATTTTGATCTAAACCAACAGATGGCTGAAAACAGACTCAACATATGTAAAATCAGTATGAAAGCCTCTCAACGCTAATTAACCTAAACTCAAAGATGCTAAACCCAACTGCAAGAGGTTCAAACAGACAACAAGACACTAAAACAAGCTAGAGGTTGATAAAATGAGTCTGAAACATTGTAAAACCAAATTATTTATGGTCAAACCAGACTTAAAAATGACTTTACTAATGTATATTTAAATCAACTGTGATGATTTAAACAGACTAAAAGTGGGTAAAACTAGAGTTAAAGACAGTAAATGTTGTAACAATGCACAAGTATAAATGATAAACTCAGATATAATATTGTTAAAATTGCACTTATTTTTCTGAAGAAATTTCAGATTGTTCACATAATTCACATGTTATTCATTTTTTTAAGGATAGTTTGTAAATGTAAACATTTTTAGTATGTAATTTTATGTTTTCACTCTAAAACATAGTGAAAATTTAGTAGTTTTCATCATTTATAGGTTATCGGATAATTATTTTACTGGTCCAACCCATTTAAGATCATATTGGACTGCATGTGGCCCCTGAATGAAAATGACTTGGACGTCTTTGATCTAATGCGTCTGATTTCATTTCCATTTTCTGTTCAATCAGCGCCCTCTAGGGGTGATTATATGACATGACCATGTCTGCAGATGGTGCTTTTCCTCGTACCTCAGTCTGTTTCACTTGCTCTTGACAGGAGGAGGAGGAGGAGGAGGAGAGACGTAAGCGACAATGCCTGGCTCAGGGATGTAGTCGTCCTGTCTGTTTCTATTCTTCGGCAGGTTTTCCTTCAGGTTGTACCAGCCCCAGTGGATTAGAGCTAGACTTGGTCCCATTACAATCAGGACTTTGTGCTTATGCCAGAAGCTGCTCAGACCCATGACTGAAGACTGGAGACCAAAGGGAAACATTCACAACCCAGGAAAACAATCAAGGAAACAGACACAACAACAACCAAATCAACTTAATAAAGCTATTCAATAATTTTTTCACCTGAATTTCATGTCAGGTTTCATACTGAACTGGACATTTCATCAACAAATTCAGTTATTTTATGTATTCATTATTCCATCGGGTATCACATGAAGCATATCAATAGATCCTATGATCCGTTTCAGAAAACTGAAAAAGCTAAAGGTTAAATTTGAGCCTTCGTTTCCGTTTGATAGCTTTGTCTCAGATGTTTTCATTGCCCTACTCCTCACAGGTTTTGGCTCATTATCATGACTTTTATCATGAATCTAAAGGCTTCATTCATTTATTAATTGTGATATTTAATGTGGTGGTGAGTCAAACAGACCAAGATCACAAAGAAGAGATTTAATATTTCAGCATAAATAAAGTCTAAAACCAGTTCAACCATCCTCACATAACATGGAAATACTGAAGGTAAAGCTGGTTTTAAAAAAAACACAAAACTCGACCTGGAGTCACATGGCAAGGACGAATGGGGCCTAAAATTAATAAAATACACAAAGTTTGATTGATAATGTGCAATTGGTCATGTCATATAATCACTTAAGTAAACGCATGCGTCCTTTACATCAATATTTTCCAAAGCTTCCAGACAATGAAGAGTGGTGGAAGATAATAATAATAATAATAATAATAATAATAATACCTTCAAATGGGTAAAAGCCCATTAATAATCCAATATCACCCAATTATGAAATTCTGTAGTTGAAAATGTACTATTATTGACTTCATTAAAAACTAAAAAAACTGAACAAGTTAAACTGCTGAAGATAATACATGGTTTTAATACTCATAATCCTGAAGGTTCTGCCTCCAGGTTTGTGTTCATCCAGTTTAAAACCACCAGGGATCATGTTTTACATAACATTTATCTAATAAATAAGAACTCATTTTTCACTTGTTTCACTTTGACATTGAACACTGTGGAAACCTGTGTTACATCAAAATAAAGACCGAAATCACAGACTGTAGATGTTTTCATCTTTTACGAATATTTGTATGGTTTCTTCAAATTTAAAGTGGGACAAAAAGATCAACCATTAAACTGTGCAAAAGAAAGATTTTTAATCCAACTTAACTATAGTCGAGTTGTTGTAGTTTTTTTTTTTTTTTTTTATTATTGTGCAGGATCAAAATCCACTTTGTTCAGAAACTATGGCAATAACTACATCAGAGATAGACATGCTCATCTGTTTGTCATTTCCAACAGGATTTAAAATTATTTTGAATGTCTTTTTTTTCTGTCTTTACTTGATTAAAAGTTCATCAACACAGAGCTTCAATATAAAGAATAAAACCTCTGAAACCTTGATGGTGTCAGATTTAGACTGTGTGTGAGCTGTAAAGTGTCTGACTGGTAAAAACACTAGAGGTTACAAGAGGTTAATCTGAGTTAAATCAGATGCTTTAATTGTGAGTTTCCAACTTTTTTAAAAACCATGTGAAAACAATCAGAACAAGACAGATGAATAAGGGCTTCCCCAGGAGCCTTGAATTTTTTTTTTATTTTTTTGGGGGGGGGGGGGTTATATTTCTAAACTATCTGCCTTTGGCTCAGTGTTATTTTGCTTTATTTCATTAATATGTTCAGAACAATTTTTTTTTCATGGCTTCGTCAAAAATAATGAATGACCTCAATACAATTTGTGTTTGAGAGTTGATGGATTTAAGTTCAAATGACATCGCTATGCCGTGGGTTTCTCCCGTTTGTTTTATCATTATTTTGAAGAAACTAAACCAGGTGTGTAGAAATTAGAATAATAATCGTAATATTTAAAAAAAACACTGTGTGGCTTCACCGCTGACTTAACCCTCTTCCTCCTCTCATCTTCTCCTGATTTGATCTTAATCAGAATTACTGGTAACAGCTGACAAATAAAACAAAACTGACTTTTACTGCTCCTTTTACTGGACAAAAAAAAAGTATTTTCACCCCAGACCACGTTACGTAACGACACATAAGAACTAAGCGTACATTTCATGATAAGGGCCTAAAATATTATATGATGAAGTTACTGTTTTGTCTTTAATTTATGCAAGTCTCTTCTGTTTGATTAAACACCTCCGACAGTGACAACAAAAAAAGACCATAGACAGACAGCGCTGATTTTGTTCATTTCAAACATATAGCATATACACAAAACTCAGAAGAAGACGACGAAGATAAAGTAAAAATTGCAAATCTACATCTGATTAACTTGTGTTTTTAATGTTAAGTAATCTTTCTCACCTTCAGAAATCAGCTGTTCTTGCTGCCGCCGCCATATTGTTCCGGGGTCCTTCGGTCCAATAGGCGGCTGAAGAGACGCCTGAATCAAGTCAGGAAAAACATCAGGTTCACAATAAATTCATTGAAAATAAAATAAAACAAAATAAAACCCTGTCTTTCATAGGTAAACATTAAACATGCTTGTAGAGGAGAAATTTGCAATGCCAAAAACCATGACGTGGTTTTTTTTCAGCCAGGCAATGCGGTCAAGCATGTCATTTACGTAAAACAAGAGGAATGTCGCCCTCTGCTTTGTCTTTGAGGTAATGTCACGAAACCACAGAAAGTAATTTAGTAATCATGTCAGATTTAAGTAAAAGTTTCAGTTATTTATATTTTTTTCTTGCTTTGGTTTTAATGTTATATTCTAATTAAAATAAACAATCAATCAATCAATCAAAAAAAATCTATCAATTTTGAATATTCTTCCTATACATTTATGAAATATTACATTTGCTGCTTGCCATGTTTTGACGTTACAGGGTTTAAAACTACAAGATGCCATCCTTTTCTTTTTTTCATGTTGAAGAACTCAGATTGTACTTATTTAATTTTGTGGTTTTAACATTAAAACAAAATAGATATTGAATCTGAGTTCACACTTAAACTTTACAGCAAATAAACCTCCACTCTACGCAAATGATCCTTTTCATAAATGCAGCTAAATATTAAATATAAGAATGTATTTATTTATCACTGTGGCCAATGCAGTAAACAAGCCAGTGCACGTATAAAGCAATTACCGGTTATAAACTAAGAATCATTTATTGGTCTCAAAACAGAAATGTTTTATTTTGGCAGAATAAGAGATATCAAAAACTAAAGAAGCACCCAGCAAAATTTACACAAAATTGTTTATTTCAGCATAGCAAGACATTTTGGACAATTCCATGCTCCAAATTTTGTGGGAACAGTTTGGGAATGGTCCCTTCCTGTTCCAACACGAATGAACCAGTCAATGAACTTGACTGGTGTGCACAGAGTCCTGACCTCAACCTGACAGAACATGTTTGGGATGAATTGGAGTGGAGACTGAGAGCCAGGCCGTCTTGTCCAACATCAGACCACAAATGTGATCTCACGAATGCACTTCTGGAGGAATGGTCAAAAATCCACATAAACACACTCCTAAACCTTGTGGAAAGCCTCCCTGGAAGAGTTGAACTTGTTAGAGCTGCAAAGGGTGGACCAACATCATAATAAATCCTACTGATTAACAATGGGATGTCACTTAAGTTCATATGTAAGTCAAGGCAGGTGAGCAAATACTTTTGGCAATATAGTGTATATATGTTGTATTAATATAGATATCATAGTTTGTGTGTTGCATTGTAATAAAAGAGTGGTTTGCAGGAGGTAATGCATTCACCTCCTCTCACCTCTTCTCAGATGTAAGCAACACTACAATTTGATTAAGTATTATTTTCATATAACAGTATACATTTCATTGTAGGTTTTATATTTGCTTTTGTTGGTGATTATATTATTCTTTTATGTCTGAAATAAAACATTGATTGATTTATTCAAACACCTTAAAAGACTCTAGATAAGAACTTTTTTTAAAAGAATTAAATCTGTGTTATAAATCTGTGTATTATTATGTATATACTGAACATGTATGTTGAATATGTCGAATGCGATGTGGTGTCAATGAACAGATCAACAATCACCAGTTCCAACAAATTTTAGAAATTAACAGTTTTAAATTATGATGCAGATTTAACCTCAGAAACAGAAGCATTTCAGACCTGGTATCTTTACGATGTATGAGACTGTTGGACTTATCTGTCATTTGTTGAAAAGGGGTTGAAAATTTATGAAATGTCACAAGTTGTAAAACTTCTAAATGTGTGTTTTGTTAATTGTCTCATAGTTGAATTGAGAGTAAAGGGGGGCCTCATCCTCCTTTATGATTCCTTGTGGTTAAGAAGCTTTACTGTCTGAAGCTGCGTTACTGTTATTACTTTCGTCTGGTTATTCCCAGAATCTTCATCATGTTTCGTCCAGTGGTTAAAGTTTCAGATTATTTTCCTTCAAAACGGGGTCATTTCCTCTGAATATCAGACTGCTCGTATTGAATCAAACCTCACCAGAACCACTGTAAAGTCCATAGAACCGTGACACAGGACCAGCCGCCATTTTGAATCTGCCGCTGTCGTAGAGTAGGACCCCAGTAGGACCCAACATAGCTGCCCAGCTTGTGCCTGTCGTGACTGATTTATTTGCCGGGAAAAAATAGGGGGAAACAGCACACAGAAGTGATGAAACTGTGGAAGCCACCTCAAAATATTGTTCTAGGTCTATAATTGTTAATGAAGTTAACCGACAAAATATTTTTTTCTCTACCATTAACCTTTCCTAAGTGATTTATAACCATTTAGTATAATATCATCCTTTGCATATTTTCTTTTTTTATGTGAAAATCCTGTATTTTCCTATTCCCTGATTATGTAGATGATCATGAAAGCTCAAAGTAAATCCAGAGGTTGTTATATCAGAACAGAGACAGCTAAAGAAGAGTGTTTTTTCCCCCAGCAAAATACATCATTAACGGAACATAAAAACAAGTGACTCCATCCACTGTCACTTATGCATGGGTTTTAAGATAAGCTAAGCTAAGCTAAGCTAAGCTAAGATAAGATAAGATAAGATAAGATAAGATAAGATAAGATAAGATATACTTTATTGTCCCTGGGGGGAAATTTGTTGTCGCCAATAGTGTAAGGGGGCTGCAACACCAGACATAAAACATAGTGCAAACAAGAAGACATCTCAGTGCAGATACATAACAATAAATGACACTACAGACACATGACAGCAGAAAATAACAGCAACCACACACAAACATATGGTCTGGTCACAGGACAGAGAGCATGGGGCTTGTTGACTGCTGGGCCATTCCATCCTTGGCTCTGCACTGTGCACTGTGGTACTGTTTATCTGTCAAATGTTCATTGTGGTGAGTTTCTTTCATAATTCATAGCTTGATTTACTGTTTATTCAGTATTCACTGTCAGCCTTATAAATCCAAGCTGGACTGACAGTACATATTCTGACCAAGGAAAATGTAATTGTCACTTTGTGCAGTAATCTGAACCTGGCTTCTCTGCCTCCATCCATATAGACATTATATTGACTAAGTGTGTCTAAAATTAACATTTATTTCCAACATAGTATAGCAAACTAATTTTATCAAAAAAACAAAAAAAAAAAAACATTCTCTGTTTTGAATGTCTGGGGCCACCAGAAATTTGTGATGTAAAAATGGGGTCATGAAACAAAAAAGGTTGGAACCACAGCTCTAGAGAGAAGGGAATTTACAGGCAGCCTCCTGTTTGCAGCAGTATTTAAGGGCCATCAGCAGTTAGATTTATTAACGTGATGCAGTAAGTTTAACAGGACACACCAGAACTTCATTCATTCATTCATTCATTCATTTTCTATACCCGCTTTATCCTCACTAGGGTCACGGGGGTCACCAGAACTTCCCACCGATAAATAAACCACCAAGTTTAGACCCAGAAGGGTCATGTTCGTCCTTATTGGTCATTAATTAACTCTGTTGTCCGACCCAGCCCAACATAGCCTTGATGTCGGTGTGTTTTTCTTATCAGGCAGCCGCCGGTCTTCCCACCTCAGATACAGCAGATGACGCCTTCCCATCAATGACAACATGACCATGAATCTGCAATGAGGAAATAGAAGCTTCGTACACAAATGATCATTTGACGAAACCACATGATTCAAACACTGTACAATGTTAAAACCTGTGAACAAAACCAACAAATGACCAGAAGTAGATGGACTTGATCTACTGTATTCTGTATTTTTCTTGTCCTGTGTTTTCCTGAATGTTAAACCACTAACAGTGATTTTTTCAACAGAAAAGTGTGAACAAACTGCAGTGAAATCTCATTTTCTTCTTTTTTAATCATAAATTTTTCGTTAATTTTCTTCATTGTGTAAATAACATTTAATGTCATCCATTCATTCTTTTATTTTACTCTTTTCAGTTTCAATAAATTAACATCTTAAGTCATAAAACCTTAAAAACTAGAAATAAAAGTATTCTGGTTATAGTTGCTGATTATATATATTTTTTAATTTAGTTAATGTATTTGTGTGTATTTTTTGTGTTTTCTTTGCAATTGTTTGTGTTTTAGTTTATGTATGTGTTTGCACTATGTTTTTTTTTAATCTGTTTGTTCATGTTGTGATATATGTTTGTATTTGTGCGTTTGCTTTGTTTGCATTTGTAACTCAAACCAAACCATAGAACTATTAGGATCCACCAACTGTTCACAAATAATTACTTTTCTGGGTACTTCATCTGTAAAATAGATCATTAACAAAATTAAAGTATCCACAGTTGTGTGTAAAAGTCCAATATTGTGTTTGTTATTTTTGTAAAGTTCTAGTATCCACATATATGCATTTGTCACTGTGTGTATCAGAACCAAGTATGTACAGCAGCAAAAAGTACAGTTTAAGAAAAAACTGAATATGTTGCTACTGATGTTTCATACTGCAAACTGAACAAAAATAAGGGGAAAAAAATGAAGCAAAAACGACCAAAAAATAAAAAACCTAACAACAAAATGACTGTTATATTCAACATAAAAAGCAACCCCCCCCCCCCAAAAAAAAAACCCCAAACTAGCAAAATAAACAGGAAAATGAATGAAATAATCAACAAAATTGACAAAAAAAACAGCCAAAATTAACAAAATAATCAACAAAATGAACAAAAATGAACCAAACGCTCATCAATGTGTGTCACTGTGTGTAATGTGTGTATTGTGTGTGTTATATGTGTGTGTGTCTGTGTGTGTAATGTATGTGTAATGTGTGTGTCACTGTGTGTGTAATGTGTGTGTCACTGTGTGTAAAATGTGTGTGTAATGTGTGTCAGTGTGTGTGTGTAATGTGTGTATAATGTGTGTGTCTAACATGTGTGTAATGTATGTGTAATGTGCATATAATGTGTGTGTCACTGTGTGTGTAATATGTGTATAATGTATGTGTGTGTGTGTGTGTGTGTGTGTGTGTATGTGTGTGTGAAACATGTGTGTAATGTATGTGTAATGTGTGTGTTAGTGTGTGTGTGTAATGTGTGTAGAATGTGTGTGTCACTGTGTATATAATGTGTGTGTCAGTGTGTGTGTGTGTAATGCGTGTGTCACTCTGTATATAATGTGTGTGTCAGTGTGTGTGTGTGTGTGTGTGTGTGTGTAATGCGTGTGTCTGAGTGTGTGTAATGTGTGTGCGTTACCACATGGGGGTCAGTATGAGTTCTTGTCTAGACTCAGTTTCGTCTCAGACCTTCAGTCTTCACGTCTTCATCGAGGTAAGAACATGTCTTTTAATCCAATGAACATCACATAAACAAGTCTGTGTCTGTTTGTATGTCTGTTTGTGTGTCTGTTTGTGTGTCTGTTTGTGTGTCTGTTTGCTTTGTGTTTCTGATGATGATTAACTCTGAGGTTGAACTGATTAAAGCCACAGTCACATGTTGGATTTTACAGATTCATATTTGTCACATGTGGCCACATGTCCTTAACATGTTGAATCATGTAATATTTAATCTTGAAAATTACTGTTCATTTAGATTTATTGGAGTTAAACTATAATCAGCTTTATTGGCCAAGTTTGTACAAACAAATAAATGATTGAACTCCGGCTTAACCTTAGCTCTCATGCGTTTTAGAATTAGTATATGTATAAAAAATAAGAATTTTACAAAATTGTACAAATAGTGTGACAACATACATAAAATAGAACAATAGTGCCCTAATCTGTTAGAATAAAACAAGATCATTTATTCACTGTGGGAAAAAATGCAGTTCCGGTAAAAGTACTATTAATGCACCGAGTATTTTCAATAATATACAATAAAAACACTATTGTTTTAATGGAGGTTTAAATATGATCATTGTGTATTAAAATGACCTTTGGGATCTACCTCTTCAAATGTTATCGGTAAACTGGGGGTTAATGCTCTATATGTCTTATTTTACCTCTGGCTGCTCAGTAACACATCACAATATGTTTATGTATTTATTTATATTCAACTCAACTTTATTTATAAAGCACTTTAACCCTTTAACTGCCCGATCAACCAAATGGTAGAGCTCACTTTGACTCACTATATATTATAGAAAAACACATTTTACTTAATTCCACCTGTTTCAGCCATCTCTACTACTCGGATCACTCAGTAGGGTGGGAGAGATGAATACATTTCTAGAACATATGTCTAGAATATCTAGAATAAATGTTTATAACACATCTGCTTTTTGTTAAAAACATTTTTTGATTGTTGTTATTAGTGTCACAAGGAAATAAAAAATGTAAAGAAAATATTTTTACATTGCTTTTTTCTTGGTGAGGATGTTAAAGGGTTAAGAACAACCACTGCAGAAACAAAAAACTGTTCAGCAATTATAATTGAATAAAAAAAAACTTTAAAAAACAATAAAAACCACTGAATCATGTTTTATACTAATAGAGTATTTTTATTCTTCCACTGATGCATTTAACCCTGTTTACAGTGTTTTATGTTTTATTGTGTGTTTGTAACAGGTCAGTACAATCTTTGGTATATTTCTCATGTGTTCAGTGTACAATGCAGTGTGTGTTTGTGTACTTTGTCCAGTTTTTGCCGTTAAACAGCGCTGGAGGAGCTCGCCTAGGCGTCGACCTGCAGCCAAACATCTGCAGATGTAAACGGCGAGGGGCGCCAAGGGCTGCTTTTGGAGTTCACCTCTGCAGAACCTAATCACATTGTCTTTATTTCTGTGTTTTCCATGGGTGGACAATAGGGCATCATAGGGGGTCCATGGTCGGTGTCCCCCACCCACCGCCGCCACACCTCCCCGTCTAATTGGTGCTTTGTCCATCCACGTCTTGCCTCGTTGGAGCCGTCGCAGCTCGTCGGCCGGAACTAATGTGACGTGTCATGTCCACCCTCTGTCGGCGTCAGACGAAGACAAGCCCAGATCCTTTACTTCAGGAAAAGTAACAGGGTTTGTAAAGTTAATGAAATCAGACAATGATTAAAAAACTGAAATGAAGCAGACTGTCAAGTAAAATCAGCTTCATTTTCCTCCACAGTTGTATTTTAAGAATCAATGGACGTAAGAAACCATACACAAATGAATTTTCTCACCTTTTCATTATTATCCTATTCATTCTCTTATTTTATTCATGCCCATAGATTTGTGAGATTCACCAGTGTTTTCTAATTTGTGCTTTAACTCCAGGTAAGAAGAAATTATACGAGTGGTCGAGTGCATTTTACTAAGATACGAGAAAACTGTCACAGCCCAGAAGGAACATACATAGGAACACAATACAGTCTAATTCAGATTTCAGTTGACGACAATGAAGAATTCACTGTAAATGAACAAATATGAGAAAAACCAAGCCTCTATCATTAAGTTTATCATGGTTTTAAAGTCAGTTCTAATACAAACCACTGTAAAGACAGAATGTGAGGTTTGACTCCATAGAAATGAAATGAAACCATTTTTCCACTTCTGTCACTACAACACATTACTTTTTACAGTATGCCATTGATTCTTTAAAGGTCCCATATTATGCCCCTTTTCAACATATTAAAATTGTTCTCAAGTGTGTAAAAGACATGTCTGCCACCTGTATTTGTCAAAATGGACTTGGGATCAAATCTTATTCCAGTCTCAAAGTCAACAAAAAACAGCTGTGTTCAGAACAGCCTGTTTCAGGGCCTGTCACTTTAATGCAACGAGCTGCACCTGGCCACGCCCATCTCTCTAGAGGGGGTTGTGGCTTCAGCTCCGGTAGCCATGTGCTAATGTTGTGAATGCTAAGTGACTCCGTAATGGCTGGAGGAAGCAGTGTGGT
>JAQQZY010000001.1:34562166-34573475 GCA_030068375.1 Ostorhinchus rueppellii
AATATTTGACTGTGTTTGTGTCTGAAGGTCTGTGGTAGCAGCATCAGCAGGTTTTTGGACACAATTGTGGAACTGATAGTAGTAGTTCAGTATTTGGTCTGAAATTCTAAATAACTGTCAGCATACAAACAATTGGCTCATTTTTACATTGTTCAGGAACACTTCTCTGAGGTCAAATTGGTGTTTCTTTAGGTGAACGAGAAATATTGCAATATTATGGTTGTCGTAATGCTGTACATTCATATCATATATTGCAAGTTTTGTCAATATCGTGCAACCTTGAAGGAAATGGGTTAAAATGGCTATAAATCCTAAACATTTAATGGGATGTTTTAGTTAAACTCTTTGAATTAAAGCTGAAAGTTCACACTTTACACACACATCTAGATTGTTTTGTGAAGCCACTCTTCCAGCTTCCATTGAAACAGGAAGTAGAGCAGTACAACGATGTATAGGATCTGATCAGCAGTTGGTAAATACAATTACAATCATGTTTTTATCCTCATACCTGTATGAAAATACCTATGATCAGGCAGAAATCTGTGTTGTGGAGTTTTATACAGGATGAAAACACTGGTGTTTCCTCACACCAGTTGGATTACAATACGCTGCTGACAGACCAGTATGGAAACTGCAAGTTTAAACAAAGCTTTCTGTGAATCAACAAATAAAAGATTTTAGATTTTATTACATTTTAGGAAATGTTTTCTGGATGTGGGGATCTTCAATGTGCTCTTTAGTTTTTCTCATATTTCAAAATGTACAAATAAAGTTTCACAATTCTGTCATAGCCACTGAAAATAATGTGGACATCATATCTTACATTAAGTGTTTTCTTATGGCCTTTTAGCCTCAGGATGCTATGGACGATGCTCATCAGATACCCCCATCTCTGGTGGTTCATGTCCGAGGACTCTGCAATGCTGTGGTGGAGGCCGACCTGGTGGAGGCACTCAACAAGTTTGGAAACATCTGGTAGCGCAAATGTTATAACAGTAGAAGATCAAACGTTATGGATAAAGTGAATGCATACAAATCTGAAGTAGTTCTAAACCAAAACAGAACACCTCACCTCCATGTCATCTGCAGCTACGTTATGATGATGCCATTTAAGCATCAGGCCTTGGTGGAGTTTGACAGTGTGGAGAGCGCCACCTGCTGCGTATCATGTGGAAACCGAGAGGGTGTGGTCATCGCTGACCAACGGGCCTTCTTCAACTTCTCCACCAGTCAGAGGATCAGCAGACCAACCAACGCAGATGATCCGAGCAGTGGAAACAACGTGCTGCTGCTGTCCATCCAGAACCCGTTGTACCCTATCACCACCGTAAGTCTGTACCCGTAAGTCTGTACCCATCACTACTGTAAGTCTGTATCCATGACTTCCTCCCTGTCTCCTTTACAGAATGTTCTCCACTCTGTCTGTAACCCTATTGGAAACGTCCTTCGCATCGTAATCTTCAAACGCAATGGTGTCCAAGCCATGGTGGAATATCCTTTAATTATTAACAGATCAGTGGAGGTTGTATTCAGATTCTAGATCTGTTGTCAGATTCTGACAACACCTGTTCATGTTTAGGTTTGTGTTGGTGTTTTCTCCTCTGATTCATCCTTAACAAAAGTCAACATTCAAGTCAGTAACAGATGCTCTAAAGGTGAAGCTGGCCCTGAATGGAGCTGACATCTACGCCGGCTGCTGTACTCTGAAGATCGAATATGCCCGGGTAAAACCACACCCACAATCCACTTCTACAAATACACACTGCGACACACAGTGCTTCCCACCCATGCACACACACCCAGAGGTGCTGTGCTCTGTCACCCCCTGCAGCCCAACAAACTGAACGTTACCCGCAACACCTCCACCAGCTGGGACTACACCCAACCCTTCCCCATGCACCGAGGTAGGACAACCTTTAACCTCTGCACATGCAGCCCCTGAACAAAACACAACCTGCTGTTTATTCCCAAACACAACTTATGAAGTTAAACACAGAAACACCTCCAATTCATTTTTATTCCCTGAACTCCCAAGAATTGAGCCTCAGTGACACAGGTCTGTCAGAATAATCAGCAGCCACCTGAAGGTGGAGGCTTCAGACACTGCAGAACGCAACACCCACTGTAACACTGACCCGTCTGTTTGTGTTTCAGACCAAGCAAAGGGGAGGCAGCGTCAGGGCATCCTGGGAGACCGCCCGTCTGACGGATACGGTACAACCTGCCTGACCCACAAAACAACCCACTGTTGAACCCTTTCATGCATGTTGTATAGTTATTCCAATTAAAACCATCATATTTGCAATAATTAATCAAAAGAGTGTTCATAGTAATATATAGCATGCAATTATTACCAAATAATTAATGCTTTTTTATTTTAATACATTATCAAGTCACTATCATGTCTCAAATCCATTGTCTTCATGAACATGTTCATGCACATGTTCATGCACAATCTGATGTTTGCCATTAAACTATATTCAAACTATCAAAATAAGAACTGAATTCAATCCATGCCTCTGTTTCTCAATAATGCATGCATGAAAGGGTTAATTTTACACAACGTTTTACCCTCCACACATTTTTATCTGTGTGGAAACCTTTTTATTACTAACATTATTTTTGTTATTTTCACAGTATAATATAGAAACAGTTACATGTACATGACATGACCTACCACCTCAACTCCAGTTGTTGGTTGGGGAGTCAAGCTGGTGACTTATACCCTATTTTAGTTCAATTTATAGAAACGTAAACGGAACATTTCTGTTGCATTGGTCACTGCGAAGGCCATGTCTCCAGACATTTCTATCACATATATCAAATCTTTTCATTTATGTGTCAAATGAAATTCTCCCAGATCTTTTTTTCTAAGTTTTCTCCAAAGGGAGTGTTGTAGAAAGAGCAGACAACCCTCTGCTTACCCTTATTATAGATCATTCATTTATCAGACAGGGGTAGTTGTTTGTTTACCTGCTTGACTAGTTTCAGCTCCTTCCTGTAGCGTTCATCAGAAGCGTCACATGATGTTACTGTGTCTTATAGCCTGCTCAAGTGGGTTGGTCAGACAGCAGAGACGGTTTATGCCCCCTGCTGTCTGACGTCTTCTCCAGGTCCGCATCCCAGGTGTGCGACAGGGTGTATGTGCCAGCATTGTTCTTGACGTGTAATGCTCTAGAAACAGAGACAGAGCCGAAAAACACAACTTCCTACACGAGTGCTGCTTAGACTTTTACCAGAAATCGAGCTGTGTTTATGGGTGTAACTAACTCTGATCTATAGTACTCACAGCAGATACTATTCACATCTACTCACAGATAAAATGGAAACTGTCATATTCTCATACAAATAAAACATATGGGAACTAGTTAGTTTTGTTTATTTGATTTATTTCAACTTTATTTTAGCAGGAAGTTCCTTCATATTGAATCTCTTTGTGGAAGCAGGATGTCTGTAAATAATGTCTCCTTAGTCCAAAGTACTTAAAAATGTCTGTACAATTTTTTTTCTAGTAATAAGGTTTGAACAGTTTTTTTTTCCTGTAATAAAATCCCAGCAGAACCTCAATTTCTTCAGCAGGTGAGACACATGTGAAAATGACAGTTTATAACCCAACCAAATACCCAGGTGTTTATTTGATGGTAGTTTTTTCAGTTGTTTCTCCTCCTGTCGTTTATATTCCAGGATGGTTGATGTTGGTCAAACAAGCTCTGGTGAAAGTCATACATTTTTGAGAATGTTCACAAGGTTTAATAAACAGATGTACCTACTAAACCAAAGAAACTACCACTGATACAACACAGGCCTGGTTGATTTAATAGTGTTACATAATGCAGCTCTAACAGTTATAACTTCATCTTCCAATCAATCAAATTCAAATGTTCAGAATTAAACTTCCTCTTTGTTGTCTTGTTGACCTTTAAGCCTGGTTTGTGGTTTGCGTGTCTTTGTGTGTCTTTAACCCTGTGTGTGCTGCGTTGTTTTGTGTCCGCAGGTCCACACTGCCCCCTGCTGCCTCTGCCTGGGAACAGCAGCTACAGGAGGAGCAGTGAGGAGGTGCAGCCACTCTCCAACACTTCCACCTCCTCCTCCTCCTTTCGTGGCCCCACCCCCTCCAGCTCCGTCGCCATGGTGAGCGGCCTGCATCCAGCTAAGATGAATTGCAACCGCGTCTTCAATCTATTCTGTCTCTACGGCAATGTGGAGAAGGTTTGTGGCCTGAGTGGAGTTTTGTGTGTTTGTGTGAGTTGTTGTTGTTTTTATTGTTGACGTGGTGGGTGGCATCCTCAGGTGAAGTTCATGAGGAGCGTTCCTGGCACAGCCCTGGTGGAGATGGGGGATAAGTTTGCCGTGGACCGAGTCGTCACTCACCTCAACGGCGTCAAAGTGTTTGGCAAGAACCTCAACGTTTGGTGAGAGTCAGAGGACGGACGTGGTCCGAACGTCACATTCACGTCTTCACCTTTTACACGACTTCACTTTGTTTTGTTGTTTTTGTGTTATATCTTCTTTTTCATCTGTTTGTGTCTCGTGTGATTTTCCCTGATTGTTTAATCTGTTCTGTGTTTGACTGGGCCTCATTCAAGAAACCATATACGAGCTAATATTCTCCTGTTTTGTTCATATTCAAAGATTTGTGGGATTCACCAAAGTTTTCTTTACTCCAGGAAAGAGAAAATTATACAAGTGGTTGAGTGCATTTAACCAAGACAAGAGAATAACCTGCCCAGAAGGAACACAGGAACAGATAATACAATCTAATTCACATTACTCTATGTTTTAGAGGAATTTCTATGATTGATTATTAAATTTGGCGTTAAAAAATATCTCGTTCTTCAACTGAAGTGGAACCTCTGACTGGATACCTTTATATAAGAAATAATACAAACTAAAATCATTAAACTAGAGGTCACCTTTGAGACACAGTGGAAACAAATTTTTTCACTTTAGCTTGTTATCCTTTACAACAGTTTTTTCATAAATACATAAAAAGGAGTTCAATAAGTGCTTTCAGACTTTATTGGAAAGGAGGAACCAAACTATGTCCCTCCATGAAAATATACATTACATACAATTTAAAATTCTGTTCATAGTAGTTGATCAGTTTTCATTCAGACTCGGATGAAGAAGTTTTCCATGTGTTGGTCTGTTTGTCTTCACTCATCCATGAATACATATTTTCTCTGCCAGATGTGGAACCATTGTTGTTCCTCTCGCTCTAACAGGACTTAATGGTTCCACCTTATGTAGTTCTTTTACCTGTAAAACTATCAAGCACCTGTCACATTATTACCTCCACCAAGGAGGTTATGTTTTTGCGTTTATCTGTTTGTTTGTGTTCAACATAACTTGACAAGTTCAGAACAAATTTGGATGAAATTTTTAGGAATTGATAGAAATGGGATGAGGAACAAGTGATTAAATTTTGGTGGTGATCTGGATCACCGTTTGGATCCAGGAATTTTTTAAAGGTTTTTTTTATCATTGGGAAATGGGGCATGACGACACTGAGCTGCCTATGAGGTAATTCAGCGCCATCTAGTGGAGGAAAGTACAAACACTACCTAAGCGGAGGTCTGCGGTCTCTGAGTGCTTTTCTAGTTTTTTATATTAAACCATTTTCTTCTGATCTGTAACTGGTCGTCACTTTGACATCACATTTGTATTTCCACTGTTTTTTCATGTAGCATCAGAACTGACTCTGAAACGTCACATTTCCTTAGTTTGACTCAATTTCACTGGTGATAAAGTTGTCTTTTTTCTGCACTTTTTTGGTTCATTTATCACGGGTGTGGTGGACCCGAGTGCAAACAGTTAGTTTTTAGTGTCTTTTATTAATGTCCACAGTGAAGGGATAAGGCTGGAGAGGTGTACAGGTTCTGAGAAACAGGCAGGCCGGAATCCAAAGGGATCAATTGGAGGGACGTAGTGAAGGGGAAGAAAGGTGACGGAGTAAACGGGCCAGGCATCAGTCTGAAACAGGATCATGGAAACTGGAGACTGGACACAACAGAGAAAAGAACTACAGAAAATGGAACAGAGCAGGGTGTCTGAAGGATTCAGAGAAACAAACTGGCCGCAAACAGAGAGCAGTGGGGTGAATATATACATATGTTCAGATGAATAACAGGTATGCGTACAGGTGAGGGCTGATTAGGAGGCGACAGGGTCAGGGAGTGGGCGTGGCTTAAGGAGCAGACAGGTGAAGGTGTGTACAGAGGTGAAGCAGGGCCATGATTCACCTCTGAAGAAATGATGACAGATTGTGACATCATTTCTGTATTTACCAATCCAAAGTCAGCTGTTTGCACATGGCACAACACCGGCCCGTTTATGATGTTTAGTGGGTGTGGTTACATGGGTTAATTGACCACACCTCCATCCATTTATGATCAGAAGAGATTCAACATTCACCACACCTCGATAAGAGCAGATCTGAATGAAAGAACATTTGGTAAATCCAGAGTTCATTCCATTTTTATTTTCTCTTAAAAAATTAGAAAATATAAGAGACATTTAACAGAATATTTCTACATGATGCTGCTCATTGTATAATTAGATGAGATTGAAGTCAGTGTGGATGTTGTGGAGATGCGTAGTGTTGTAAAATAGCATTGGTTTTGTGTGATTGGCTGTTCATCTCGGACCTGAATCTGGTTTGTTCTGGTCGTTCTGGCCTCAGCGTGTCCAAACAGCTCGCTGTCATCCCTGGCCACACCACCGAACTCGATGACGGCAGCAGCAGCTACAAGGACTTCACTCTGACCAGAAACAATCGATTCGGCGGTATGATGAGCATCAGGAACATCATCCAGCCGCCCACCGCCATCCTGCACTTCTACAATGCCCCGCCCACCTTCAGCGAAAAGCAGCTGCACCAGGTGAGGCCACGCCTTCACCCAGTTGTCCCGCATTAGATACCAGTACCTCTGAACTCCACAGAGGTTGACCACTGTTTAACCCTCTTATTATGACGCTGTTAGTGCATGTGGGTGGGGTTTATGATGACATTTTTAGAGAATATAGGCGGGGTCTATTATGATGCCTTTAGAGGATGTGGGTGGAGTTTATTATCACAGTTTTAGAGGATGTGGGTGGGCTCTATTATACTTTTAGAGGATGTGGGCGGGGTTTATTTTTTTCAATTATTTTTTTTCTACCAAATTTTAGCCCTTGTGTTCTCAAATTTACTACCCTCTAGAAAAATGTACACAAAAAGATACTATAAATTCATCACACATCAACATTTTCCCCGCTCTTTTTCATAAATCACTTGTCCAGAGGATTTTAAATGAATGTCCTCTGTCCTTTTCCCCTTGTCTCAGCTCTGTTCTCAACACAGTGTCCCATCCTTCAGCAAGTCCAAACTGTTCGATGCCAAACGTGAGTTGAACCAATCACAGAACAGACAGTGAATGACAGTTAATGTAACCACGCCCTCATCTAATCACCTGTCTACTCCTTTTTGTCCTTGTGTCCATCCTCCTGATTCTCCTCTCCTTTGTCTTCCTCTTCCTTCTCTCTGTCCTCTCCATCCTCTTCTTTATCCTCCTCTCCATCCTCTTCCTCCTCCTCTTCATCCTCTTCTTTATCCTCCTCTTTATCCTCCTCTCCATCCTCTTCGTCCTCTTTCTCCTCCTCTTCCTCTCTGTCCTTCTCTTTATCCTTTCTGTCCTCTTCATCCACCTTTCCATCCTCTCTGTCCTCTTTGTTCTCTCCTTCCTCCTCTTCGTCTCCATCCTCATCTTTGTCCTTTTTGTCCTCCTCTTCATCTACCTCTCCATCCTCTCTGCCCTCATCCTCCCTCCTACTCTTCGTTGTCTTCTAAATCTCCTCTTCATCCTCCTCTTCTTCATCCTCCCTGTCCTCCTCTTTGTCCTTCTCTCCAACCTCTTTGTCTTCCTCCTCCTCTTGCTCCTCTTCATCCTCACTGTCCTCCACTTTGTCCTCCTCTTCCTTCTCTTTGTTCTCTACCCTCCTTTTCATCCTTCTCTCCATCCTCGTCCTCCTCCTCTTCATCCTCCACTTGGTTCTCCTCTCCCTCTTCTTTGTCCTCCTCTTCCTCTTTGTCTTCCTCCTACTCTCCGTCCTCTCTGTCTTCTTTGTCCTCGTCATCCTCCTGTTTGTCCTATATGTCCTCCTATTCCTCCCCTTTTCCTCTCTGTCCTCTTTTCCGTCTTCTTTGTCCCCGTCTTCCACTTCGTCTTCATCCTCCTCTTTGTCCTCTTCATCTTCCTCTTCCTCGTCCTTTTCATCCTCTTTCCGTCCTCTTTTCCCTCCTCTTTGTCCTCCTTTTCCTCTTCATCTTCATCCTCTCTGTCCTCTTCATCCTCCTCTTCGTCCTCTACCTCTTCATCCTCCAGCCGGCTCTAAGACACTGTCTGGACTTCTTCAGTTTGATAGTAAATCTGAGGCCGTGGAGGTCCTGACCATCCTCAACCACCACCAGATCAGGACCGATGGTAAGCAGACTGAAGACACCACCCATGTGGCAAAGCATCATAGGAGTTAGCATTTTTAGGGTTTACAGATGTGTCTGCCCGTGACTGGACATTAACGTCTGACTAAGTTTGTTTGTTTTTTTGTCTACAGACAGTCCATGCCTGTTCACTATCAAACTCTGCTTCTCCACATCGTCTCATCTATGACCTGGAAACACCAGCGCCCCCTTCAGGACCAGCCGCGGTTCTACATTGAATTACTCCCCGGGCGAGACCCACGCCAAGCGCCCCTATTGATAATAGAAAACCATTTTGCGGTGCCTGTAATTTATTTTTTAAGCGCTCATGCCGCCCCATACGTTATGGAAAAGAGATGCCGCCCCGGGCGGCTGACTGGTCTGCCCGTGCCTAAAACCGCTACTGTTCAGGACACACTGTTTACTCAGGGTTTGGGTCCTGTAGATAGAACAGAACATCACATCCAGACCTTTTGAAGCACACCTAGAAGAAGTTGTTAAAGGACTTTCTTCTTCTCCTTCTACTTCTCCTCTTCTTCCTTTTTCTTCTTCATTTTCTCTGAATGAAAAGCCTCATTAAATCGACATGAAAAGATGAATGAAGCTCCTGTTAAATCTCAGAGACAAACTGACTCGTGATGCATATACATACAAAGATGTTTTATTTAATGTTAGTTTGATTTTCACGCTTTTAATTTTGGAGTTGAAATTCAGAGTCTAATGACAAAGTGAGCTTTGAGACAAACTCTTTAAAATTCTGGTGGTGGGGGGTTTCTTTTAGCTTAATTTGCTGAAATGACAGTAGTAATGTTTTTATCTAATTCTCTTCTGTATCATTTATTGAAATTAAACTGATTAATGGAACCATAACAACATAGGATTAGTGGATTCTAGGTAAATACTTCTGGGGTCTTTTTGGAGTTTTCAAGGTTAATACATCTGTTTTTCAGAGGTTGTGCTGAGTTCTTATTCATCTAGATCTGTTAGAACAGGAACCCTCAGGCCAGATTCACAAGAAAAATCTGGGATCTGCAATGGAGGAGGACTCAAAAAAACAAAAAAGACCATCCAGTCTGGTACCAGTAACAGGTCCAGAGGCCAGGGTCTGTCCTGGTCTGGGCTCAAAGGTCAGTGAGGTTTTAGACCAACACATGCAGGTTTTCTACCAGATCATGTAAAACCACATGGTAAAGAGGAGGGTTCCGGTCCTGAACAGGTCTGTTGTGGTCCACACTGGTCTACAATAGAGAATATGAGGAGCATCGTGAATGAAGATCTGGTTCTGTTGGACACCTGAAGACTAATTTACAGAAGAATAAGACTAAGTGAACCTGAAACGCCTTATCACATGGATTCTTCAGACCATGAATGACTGGAAAATCTAAATAAAATAGAAAATGGGAAGTATCAGTACTTTTGCTTCAGTAAATGCTGACAGTACATCTTCTATTGCTGCTGAAATAACCCCTGTTGTCAGTTATATAGGCCTGTTATGCTATGCTGAAGGCAGATCCAGCTCAACCAGACGTTCATCAGATAAGAGTCGACATGCCAACATCAGGTGTGTGAAAATGGGTTGGCATCAGATCTGACAGCTGCACATGATGCACAAATAAGGTCACAGGTCGAACACACAGGAAGTCTGCAAACCCTCTAAGTGAGAAAACAGCTTCCTCTGTTTTAGACCCAAAACACACGTTAGTTGTTCAGTGTGAGACAGAACCATCAGCTGATGCTTCCACTCAAATCCATTTTTAACAGAAAAGTCACAAGATCCACAGGACAAGTTATTATATTCAGCCTGAATCAGGTCTAAGTTGTTTTTTATGACCATTCAATGCACAGTTTAAAGTCTGGTCTTATTATCAATGATCACATGACATGGAATCTACTGGGGAAAAAATCCACATTTTTAAAGCAAGTATACTGATATACAAAGAGTAGCTTCAGTTTCTCATTGTCAATAAACATTCCTGACTGGTTCTGAAGACATACTGTATATAGTACACATCCTCTCTGATAAACATATGAGAGTACTATGCACCTGCTGTTTCAAATGGACAGATCCAGAATGACAAAAAAACATCTGCAATGAGATGAATAAAATAACACTGCCTTTATTTCAGCTCATTGTTGTATGAAGCAAATGTCAAGTGTCTGATGTCTGTATTCAGATTTGATTAAATGAATGACTGAATAAGGGTGTGATTTCAGACAGAACCTGAGTTAACATTAATAATCTGCTTCTGTAAAAAACCAAAAAAAACCCTAGAGCTCTCCTCAGTCCTCACACAGGTTTTGTGAGTATTAGTTGGTTTAGCCTCCAATGTGTAGTAAAATTTGGACAGTAGTATGGACATACCATGTATGCAGGAAACTGTTTATAGGCACTAGTCAATCAACAATAAATCACACTGTCAATCATTTCGTTCGAAGAGGTACAAATATTTCATTACAACTTTATGGACAACAGTGTATATGCACTTTTAATAACTTTTAAATATTGTTTTTATTGTCAGTTCACTAAAAGCACAGGAAAATACAGAGAAATGAAATTCTGTTTTTCTGTCAATTAGTAATAAATGCCACACAAGCTCAAAATGAATAAGAATAAAGAGGCTAGTGTAAAAGATACAACAAAATAGGAAAGAAAAGATATGAATTAAATCTATGTATATTAGTGTTAGAGATAGAAGTTAGAGTATTAGAAGTACATATTGTATGTTTATACGATAAACATACAAACAATAATTATTGTTATTATTATTGTAATTTTATTATTATTATTCATTCATTCATTCATTCATTCATCTTCTATACCCGCTTTATCCTCACTAGGGTCACGGGGGTC
>JAQQZY010000001.1:34575520-34587425 GCA_030068375.1 Ostorhinchus rueppellii
GTGGGAGGAAACCGGAGTACCCGGAGAAAACCCACGCAGACACGGGGAGAACATGCAAACTCCACACAGAAAGGTAGTAGCCTTAAATTATTTTAATATTAGTATCCATAGAAACGGGGCGTAGGGGGCGGGGACCTAGCCTTTATTTAGGACCTCGCGGAAGCCGGTGCAGACCCTCTGTGACGTCAGAGCAGTTGCGGCAGGTCAGTAAAGATGGCGGCGGAGGAGAGTAGGTTGAAGCAGCGGAATCACACAAACAGCGCCTTCCCTCCAGGTAACCGCACACCTTCCTGTTATTTAACTGTTCCTCCCATGACTGTCGTTCTGTGGAGCCCCTACCGGATGCGTTTCAAACGGTGAACAAGTGGAAAACGGCTCCGCGGGCTCAGCTCCGTCGAATAATCGCATCATCTGTCCTTTCGCATCCCGGCGCTAAACACCGTGACCTGACGAAAAAAACAGCCCGAACAACCGCCCCAAAACCCGTCCCAGAGAGCCTGGTAGTGACCGGTAAACCCGTACGTGTCTGTGCGTCTGCGTCGTAGGCTGCCCGGTCCTCACCGGGGTTTGGTGGGGGGTTGGCGGTCCGTCTTAGCCGTTAGCATCTGGAGCTGCTCCTCTGTTTTCAACCGAGTTAAAGTGATCCGCATCCGGGATCCATCCGCAGACTGGACCACGGAGGATGAGGACCGGGCTGTATCGGACAGACGACCGGGGCGTCCTCCAGCCCACAGTTTATCGGGAAACTAAAGAGGAAAAACGGTCAAAGGACAGTGTTGTACTGTAGAATATAATGCCGGTGTACATCCAGTCCAAACTACTGTTAAATGGTTGAAAATCTCTCAAACAAGAGTATAATGACCTTTAATCTGTTTGAACACTGACTGTTGTTCAGAAGCTGCATTTACATAAGGGAGATCTGTTATCTCAACATTATGAGGAAAATGTAGGTTGATTATGACAGTAGGATCTGACTATTACCAATAAAGGCAAGTCTTATCAATTATCATCCCATAACATAGAATCTACCGATAAACTCCACATTTTTAAGCAAGTATGTTGATGTAAAATACAGAAAACACTAAAATCCAATAAAACATGTCTTATCTGTTATTATGGATCAGTCTGAGTCACATGACATTGAGGCAACTGAAAATATTCTTACAAATCCACTAAGACCCACGAAATGGAGACGTCTGTGACCTAATACTCGGATTACTTTATCTTAAACTAAATTGATACAGTAATGTTCCAAGTTTTATTTCAACACTAGATGGACTGTGTTTTAATAAAATATTAAGCGAACCGTAAATGAGCATGTAAATTGTATGTGGATTTCCATAAACTGATTTGAAATGGATAACCTTGGCTTTGTAGTGTTGTCAACAGGTGGCACTGTAGGCTACGTTTAAACAACTGTAATAAATGGAGTAGAAGAAGCTGAGCATTCTGTTTTCATCTAAAATGCCTCCAATATGTCAGAATTTCTTCAAAATTCTTCAAAGGTAACCTCCAGTGAGAGCAGTTGTTCAGATTCTGCTTTTATGATAAACCTTCTTCAATGTGAAATGTCAAAACGGACATTATATACATGTATGGAAAAACCTTATGGACACATGCCTATTCGATCTCGGTGCTTCTACCTCTTGCTGACATTTAGTCTTTGTTTCAGTGAATTCTGTATTTAAGGACAAGGATTGACAAGAAGCTTGGTTGACTTGGCCAGTGGTCTTCAGGAACTGCAGTTTTTTTTTTCATTCCTTATATTTGCCAATGGAGATTATTTTATCATTGATTATTAATAATTCCTACTAAAATTGTGTTTTTGTGTAAAACCCAGTTCCTCATCCAGTTGAAACATCTTCCGGTCTCATCCCTTTCTTTGTGAATCTAACTCTAGAGGAAACCCAGGGCCCTCTGGACCTTGTCTTCACGTCCAGAACTAGGACCAGGTCTGACTGTCGTGGTTTCTGTTGTGATCTGGGTCTGATGTGATCTGTCAAGAACAAAACCTGAGATTAGTCCTTTCACTGTTTGTCACTGAAGGTTTAACATGGTGAATGTGGAGACTCGATCAGTGTGTTCCTGTCACTTTGAGCAAACTTTTGACTTTTGAATATTCCTAATTTTGTTTAACACGAACACTGACTCACTGCCAGTTTGTTGTGTATTTAGTGTTGAAAACCAGGAGTACAACATATGAGAGGTGTTTAGATGCAGTCGGATCATGTCCTCAGGCCTGTTGATTCATTCTTTATAGTTTTGATCTGGTATCAGGTGGTCTTTGTCCTCTGATCTTTCGACCTCCTTTTCACATCCTGCTGCCGACTGCTGAACACCTTATCATTATTACCACCATAAACTGTGTCTTTGGATGTTTTTTTTCTGGTTTAGTTTGAGTGTCAGTATGAAGCTGCAGCTGAAGTAAATCCAACAGTTGAAGTTGTGATCCAGCAGGCCTCTGTTCCACTGTGAACCGAGACTCAAACACAAACCGATGGTGTTATCATCGAATAATCCCTGATTTTAACCCCAAGGGAAGAAAATATGATGCTGCCATATTCTGTCACTTACAGGTCTCTAGTCTAGGTTGACCTGGTCTAAACTGGGTTGGTCATGGGTCAGACCCCTGCCTTCAGATCAGTAGTTTTGTGTTGAAGCAAATCCCTGTAGGAGGTTCAGTGTCTGAATTTGAACAGGCTTCAACAGCATGGCTTTTTCCAACCTTCCTCATAGTTTTGCTCGTAAACTGTATTTACCTGAGGAGTCCTGAGATTCTGCTTCAATGATGAGTTCACAGGATTGTCACTTTCAGCGCAACTGGTTTAACTGGGTCTGGAGAGATGGCAGAAGGTTTGAAGTCTGGTGGATTGGCTCTCTAGGTCATATAAGGATGTTTTGATTTAGAATCACAATCTATATACAGAATATTACCCTTTTTTGTCTCTGATTTCCTGGAGGTTTAGTCTGTCAGAGTAAAAGCTCACGTTTTACATCATCCTGGAATGATCCATTACAATATTTAACAATGTCTCGATAATACCTGAAGTAAATCTGAACACTAGTCCTTAGTTTACATCCAACTGTGACACTGTAGTGTTTCATTCATTCCACAAATTGTTTTGTACAAAAACTGAAATGCTTTTCCCCTCAAGTGTTGTTTTCCTCTGTGTAAACCAGAGTTCAGAAGCCATAATTACAGTAATTCACTGTCTGAAGTCACCATTACTTGTAATTCTTTCTTCAGCACCAAAACATACATTGTTGCACAAACTGCACGAGTTAAACCCGATTAAAATAAGACAGGTCACTATAGCCAGACTGAAATAAAGCTGCAAGCCTGGTGACCAGTACCAAGTTGTCAATTAAGTTAAAATTAGTAAGTTGTGTTATTATAATAGTGAGGAACACGCTGTCTGAACTTTCTCTTCAGCTAATATTTGTTAATGTGCTTTTTGTCTCTATATTGACAGGATTTTACAGAGCATTGCACCAGTCTATGGGTTTAAATCATTAATGTAAACTGAATAGATTTTGGCTGTGGATTAAAGATGTGGATACTGGTAGTTGTGATTTAGGAAATAGAATTATGACAAAGATTAAATAACAAAGACAGTACTTATAATCTGCAGCCCTGCTTTAGTTTTTTGATGAGATTAAAGTGAAATGTTAACTGTTTAATGAGTAATTGTTTTCCTTAAATGAGAACAGTGTTGTTGGCTCATAGCCTCCTCTCCCTGTACATGTGTCTCCTTGAGGCTAAAGTTGATCATCTGACCTGAGATCAGCTCTGGAATGACTGCCTTCACCACTAAACACCACTTCACAGATCTGTTTCCCCTCCAGCAGGTCATGGAGTTTACACAAACAAGTAGTGGGCTTTTCCTTCTGAAAGGAAATGAAAAGAATAAAAGAAAAACATTGATTGATGTAGCTATACACAAGGTTTCTGATTATTTCTGCTTGAGCTGTCACCGGTAGAGACAGTTTCATTCAGGAAAGAAGAAATATCAACATGCCTGCGTAACAGCAGTGTAAGGAATGCATCCATTAAATTAATTTCCATCCATCTTCTACTGCTTATCCGGGGCCAAGTCATGGAGGCAGCGGTCTAAGCAGGGATGCACAGACTTCCCTCTCCCTAGACATCTCCTCTAGCTCCACCAGACCCTGGGGCCTGAGGTGTTCCCAGGCCAGCCAAGAGACATAGTCTCTCCAGCATGTCCTAGGTCTTCCCTGAGGCTTCCTCCCAATGGGACATGCCCTGAACACATCTTCAGGGAGGTGTCTAGGAGGTATCTGAAAGAGATGCCTGAGCCGCCTCCACTGGTCCCTCTTGATGTGGAGGAGCAGCAGCTCTACTCCGAGCTCCTCACCCTGTTAAATGAACCCATTAGGATTCTATTTAACATGCCACCCATAAAACTGCCATCAGGACGTGGCGTTTCATAAGACACTGATGGGTTGTTAACCCTGTAACAGTCACTGGGTCGTGAGCGCCCCAGGGGGCGTTGTTTTCTGATGAATTAGGATTTTAATTCATGATTCACGGCATGTACAAACACGTACGATGCTTAAACCGCATACCGTTTGAAAGCGGAGACCGTCAGCTTTCATTTGAGACCTTTCCAATGGTACCAAGTACATGCATGTACCTAAAACTATGTGGGATCTATACTACTTACAATTTGGGTATGCCACTTTCGTGAATTAAGTTTGAAAAAGGGGGCAACTGTTATAGGGTTAAAATACCTTTTTATTCAGTCGTGGTTTGGTGTTTTACAGTAGAATATCTTTGAAAGGCCGGAGACTACTTGCATTTTCAGTTTCCTTTTTGTTTTTGAGGCCTTCATCCAACTGGAAAAGAGACAGAACAATGTCTGTGTTTTTATGTTGATAAATGAAGAGGTGAGGTGCTTTTAATGGCACCCATTCTGGTGTCAATGTTGGCAACAGCAATAAGTAAACTTTTGTGCTTGTTTCATCAACGATTAAAGAAATCTCATCAAATCCTAAATGGTTAGTATTAACATTGTCCACAGTGGTAAGACTCTGAACCAGGGGTGTCAAACATACAGTTCGTGGGTTTGAGCCGGTCATTAAAGGGTCCAATCTGGCCCACAGGATTAATTTGCAAAGGACAAAAATTACATAGACATTGATGATCAAAGGTTACTACATGTTTTGTGTGTTTGTGGATCTGATAAACTGAGGCATTTTATTGTTACGATTCACAAATCTTTCATAAAAAAATGTTGTCATGGATGTTCAGGTTTTTAATATTTAAGTACAGTTTATAAATGTGAATTCTGATGTAATTTTACTTTTTGCACTATATCAAAAAATGGTATATATTTATCATTATTTTTAGGTTACATGATAACTTTACTGGTCTGATCCACTTTAGATCCAATTGGTTTATATGTGGAACCTGAACTTGAATGGGTTTGACAACATTGTAAGTGTCTTCAGTGTAGTTTTCTGTATTTTACATTCATTCCATGGGCGTGGGGCCATTGAATGAACGTGCGTCTGAACCAGGCCCACTGGCCAGATGTTTGACACCCCTTTTTAGACGCAATATTCATGTAGTTTTAACATTTAGCAGCAGTAAAACCTTCAAAGTTCATTATCACTTTAAAAGTGACTAGTTTCTGTTAATAGTTATAAATCAGGCTGAAATCATTAGTTTAGTGGTTTGTGAATTTTAACTGTTTAGCTCAGTACCCAAACACTGTTTTATTATAGAATCTCAAAAAAATTTGTAACAAACTTTTGGAAAGTAGTAAAAACAAAAGTGTGAATCATGTTTGTTTCCATAAACTGGTTTGAGGGGAAAATCAGTTGCATAGCGTTGCCACCGTGACTGTCGCTAATAAATAGAGTAGTAGAAGTTCAGCGCTCTGAACTGAATGAAAATGAGTTTGACGTCCCTGATCTAAACCAAATGAATGTGTTCTCCAGGTCTTGCATTGTTTAATATGTTGTGTGTGGTGTTGGTGTTTTTTTTTTTTTTTTTTTTTTTTTAATCTGGGTGAGTTTTTCCAGATTATGTAGATATTGTGATGATGGACTCATTGTATTTTATTCCCAAACCTGTTGCTCATGTACAATGCTTAACAGTGACATGAGCTAAACCTAGTGAAGTAGCTTTAGGAGGTCACTGTGTGTTTTGGTTGAACTGAACCGGTTTTATTTATTTTTTTCATCTTCTTGTAAACTCCCTCTAATGTGTGTTTTAGATAATAATCTAATAATAGTCTGTCTCCTTTCACATTGCCCCAACATGGAGAAAAGGCAGGGACTCCTCCATTATAAGCCCGTTTCTGAACTGAACTAGGTCTTTTCAGCATTTCTCCTCTGGCCGCTTGCAGGCGGAGCAGAGAGGATGATGGGATATTAATAAGAGGCTCGCTGTTCTGGTCCTAGGCCATGTCTTGGCTGTTTGTGGTTGTCCTGTGTGTGTCCGTCTGTCTATCCATCCCTTCTGCAGTGTTACGTCATGTTTCAGTTTATTTTAAGTCTCATATGAGCGCTGACCTGAATGAAGACGCACTGCTTCTTCCCATGAGGCCACGGGGCTCCTCGAGCCTGATCACATGACACTTGCATGCAAATACTGGTTCATGGGTTCAGATCCATGAAACCAGGTCTACACCACGTTCAGGACAGTCAGTAGGAGATGGAGGACTGATCAGTGAGTGTAACTGAATACACAACTGAAATGTGTAAAGATGTAATGTAAAGATGCTTTTATTTTTGATATTTTTATTAAAATCTTATCTAGATGAAGTCGGGAGTATTTTTTCACTGTTTCACAACAGTAGACCTTCATATTATAGCACTAGACTTTGATAATTAATTTTTTGATCCATTGCCGTTTCACCAGAGGTTGTTGTCGTAGTCATGTAGACGTTGTCTACAGCTGGTTTCAGATCAGCTAGACATGGGGAAACTTCAGAAGTGCCCATAAAGAGTCAGAGACCTCTTGTAAAAACAGCAGTGGGCAGTGAAGTGGAGGAGCTGCCATACAAGGAGAACATGACCCAAATCTGACGGATGGCTCAGTTTACTGTAAACGTCCTCAGTCCTGCTGAACAAATTCCTCCTCTGCTGTGCCAGACGAGGTCGGAGGAGCCTCCTGTCACTGGTGGATGTCAGAGTTTATTGATCAGTGTAAGAGTTTACCCTGCAGATAAGGAGGAACACCATGACACCAAAGACTGTCTACAGCTGATGAAGTTTCCACCTGAAGAGTTTAACTGTTTCCTGGGCGGGCAGGGTTGTGTGTGTGTATCCATTGTTAGTTGCCCTTCTGTCCGTCTATCTGTTCTGTTCTTTGTAGTGTGCACACGTACGTACATGTTTACCATTTGGAGAGGTACAGTGTATATTTTAAAGGTAAAGGTTTATGCCCCTTTTCAACGTATTAAAATTGTTCTAAAGTGTGTAAAAGACATGGCTGCAACCTGCATTTGTCAAACTGGTCTTCAAATATTATGGGATCAAATATTATTGCAGTCTCAAAGTCGACAAACAGCTCTATTTAGAACGGCCTGTTTCAGGGCCTGTCACTTTAATGCAAAGAGCTGCACCTGGCCACGCCCATCTCTCTAGAGGGGGTTGCGGCTTCAGCTCCAGTAGCCATGTGCTAATGTTGTGAATACGAAGTGACTCTGTAATGGCTGGAGGAAGCACTGTGGTGCTACCGTACCAATTTGAACCGGAGTCAGAAACTTCGGCAGAAATTCCTTCTAATCGACTGCAGCAGGATGTTTTTGAGTGGTAAGATACAGACACTGTGCCCTTTCAATTATAAAAAATTGACTTTGTGTGTTGTTACACTCTTACTCAGACGTTAGCTCCTGCTAACGGCTTCGTCGTCTCATTGTCATCATTACTTCGAGCTCTTCTGGTGAATGAGCAATTTATAAACAGTGAAGTAACGTTATACTATATTCTGTGGGTGTGGCAAACCTTTTTCAGAGGCGGTGCCACTAACCTGAGGGAGGCGAGTTGAGCGCACTTCGTGACTTGCTGTTGTCACAGTCACGACGCGCAATCTGCCTGTTTGAAGCTCATAGCTTAGAAATAAGGAGAAAACTAAAGGGGGACAAAACTAGGAGGAATTGTAGACAGCCAGGTGATACTTATTATTGATAGGGAACTGCTCAAAAGTCGACTTTTCACAATGAACCTTTTAATGCTGGAAATTTCTATTTTTAGATTCTTTAAAAAAGTGTTTTGTAAAGATTGAAAGTTAAGAATCCTTGGGTAGGCAGGGTATCGGTGATCATCTTCCACCACAGGAGACTCAGTCTGACTTACTTGGATTCAGACCTCAACAGAGGGAGAATCTGGCCTCTGGTCCTTGCTTGTGCTCTCCTCAATTCCTGTTTCAGCCTAAACTAGCTGAAGGTAGATGGTGAAACAGTGTTTTGGTGGAAGGATGATGGTGAGATCCTTAAATGTGTGGATTTTGACATGTGGACTTTCCTGTTGTTCAACCACCGTGTTTCCGCAGGCAACCACGGCTTCAAACCATACACATCACAGATGAGACGCGACGAGGACGAAGACCTACTGGAGGAGGAAGAGGAGGAGGAAGTGGATGTGGCCAGGCCGGTACAGATCGTGGTGGCGGATGAGGACGAGCACTCCTTTTCACTTCAGGAGGCAGTGCTGGAGCGGCTTTTGCTACAGGAAGACATCCAGGACCTCCACGTGGTTGTCGTTTCTGTCGCTGGGGCGTTCCGCAAGGGAAAGTCCTTCCTGCTGGACTTCATGCTGCGCTACATGTACAACCATAGCCAGGTACGCGTCACATGTACCAACCACTACCAGGTACAATAAATAGACAGGTTAATATTTTTAAAGTCACTAAACTGACCTGAAATATGTTTACAACTTGTCTAGATTATATCAAGTGACAGGTTTTTAAACAATGTGTTCACTGCTATCATTTGTTAGGAATTTCAAGGAATCTGGTTTTTTTTCATTATTTTTTAATTTTTTATTTTACAGGTTAACCGTTTTCTTATTCTGGTTCTGATTCTTGGGCTTCACATAATCTGGATGTGTGTAAAACAGACCATTATGGATTATAGAGTCTGAGTCTTTTTGACACAAAACAAGATGTGGTTTAGTTTTTCTTATGACCCGGTACGCGAACAGGACTTGTCGACCTGAAATGCATGTGTTAGTTCTGAAAGTGGAGCAGAAGAACGAATCTGATAATTGACCTAAATAACAGAATTAACTGTCCGTGGCATTGGACGGGGTGGTGGCGTTTTTCTAGAGCAGGAAACTGTACGAACAACATGGAGAAGAAAATCTGAACAGGAATCGGTGACAGAAGCAAAACTAGAAAAGCACTCGGAGAGCGCAGACCTCCACCAAGATAGTGTTTATATTTTTTTTAAGGTAGTGTTTGTACTTTCCTCCACTAGATGGTGCTGAATGACCTCATAATCACCTCTGGTCCATCATACCCTATCGCATTGATAAAGAATCCCTTTAAAAAATTCCTGGATCCAGACTGTGATCCGGATCACCTCCAAAATGTAATAATCTCTTCCTTGACCCAGAGCGGACATATCCTGAAAATTTCATCAAAATCCGTCCATAACTTTTTGCGTTATCTTGCTAACAGACAGACAAACCAACGCAGATGAAAACATTACCTCCTTGGTTGAAGTAATGATGAGCTAAATTGACAGCATGTGTTCAGGGATTGGTGGTATAGAATCTCAACTTCAGTATCAGTTCTGAAACTTTACATTTATCAAACTAATATCCCATTTTAACCAAAAGAAAATAAAAATACACTATCACTCTGTTTCTACCAGATAAAAACTGAACATATTTATCATCAGTAAAAATGTATGAAACGGTTTGTTCTGATGCTGATCAGATTCACCTCTCAGGAATGAACAATACCACATCTTTAATATAATCATTTTCCATTTTTTTTCTTTTGTTCAGACAAGGTATAATTTTAAGTTGTTACCAGCTTGACAGTTTCGACTGTGACTTCAGTCTTCCTCAGAAGCGTCATCCGACATGTTAACATGTCATTTAACAGCTGGTCGGCTCAACGGACCAATCAGAGCCTGTCGAGCTGACCGTGTCTTCTCTTGTCACACACCTGGGATTCCCTCCTCCAGAGACCACCCACGGCGGAGGAGACGTGGTCGGCTTGATGGGCTCTGATTGGTCCGTCGAGCTGACCAGCTGTTAAGTGACATGTAGTCACAGTCAAAACTGTCAAGCAGGTAACAACTTAAAATTATACCCTGTCTGAAAAAAATAGAATATGATTACAGTAATGGAAGATAAAATAAACGTTTTTAGCCTCACATCTTTAGTACTTGTCTTGATACTGGTCTAATGGTGACATTTTACTGTGGTCGATTAATCAACTCAGCAGGGACTGTTCTGTGGAAATGCTGTTTATTGTGGCGTTTTGGGTTTTCTTTGCATTTATCGTTTATATTTTCATATTATAGTGGAATCATCAGACTATTTTTACTTGTTTTAGATTTGATGCATTTTCTTGTCCTGTTTATACTTTTAACATCCTAATTTCATGCATCAGGCTTCATTTCATCATATTGGTCATCGACATTAAAAATCACCAAAAATAGAAGTTTTTACATCAGATCATTGTTTGCTCAGTTTTTAGTTAAGGAACAAACCAGTAATAAGACCACCTCCTCATGTTTGTCGCTGCGTCGTGACATAAACACCATTGAAATGTCTGTATGGCGTCTCAACCTTTGGCCTCTTAATCTACGGTAAGCGCTGAGGAACATTCTGGAGGGCTTGGCCTGGGTGTAAAGAGGATTTTAGGAGGACACAATGGCAGCTCTGTGGCTGGGCCTCTGCTGCCCATTCCACTCATAAAGGCCATCTTTATGTGCAGAATAAGCCCCGCCCCCAAAGGTCAGGTCACGGACAGGTCACTGTTCACACGTCTCCTACAGGGAAAACACACTGCAACTCGTGTAAATAACAACCGTGACGAGTTTTACTGTCAGATGTCAACAAAACCACTCACAGGTGAGATTAAAAAATGACTATTTTATTGATAAAAGACAAAAATAAAATCTTTTACATGTCAACAAAACCAACCGCGTTATGAATGAAAAGGTTCAAAGTGAAGAACAGCGTTCTAGTTTCTGCCTCTTTAACAAAGTGCTTGTGTGTTTGTAGTAACAATTCCAAACAGAACTGTGAAATCAACCTCTTGATACTCAATCTGCATCACTTACTGCTGCAATTCAACATTTATGAAAAAAATCTATTTATTCTTTATAGCACTTAAAGGGAAATTTAAAAAAAAGCTTAAAATAAGCATAAAACATAATATGAAGATGATCATTAAAATGATTATTTTAATGAACCACCTCCATATTTGACGACTTCAATAAAATATTACATGTGTTGACCATAAGAATGACCTACCGCTACTGTTGTGGCAGCTCCCCAATGATGAGGTCTCTCCATTTAACCTTTCTGAAGTGATTTGTCCACATCTAGGATTAGATTATCCCCTATATTTTATATTTAAGTGAAAGTCATGTATTTTCATATTTAATTTACGGATCATGTAGATGTTCATTAAAGCTCAGAGTAAATTCAAAGGTTATTGTTCGAAAAACGGAGAAAACTGAGGAAAAAGCGACTTTTTCAACAAAGTATATCAATAACTGAACATAAACCATGTGTCCATCCACCGTAATTGATCCAACTCCATGGGTTTTACTGGTGAATTAATGTTGTAGAAGATGATGGTGTTAACATGTTAACTACAGAGCTGTTGAGCGTCCAAATGGGTCATATCTGATGACCATGAAAAGATGAACTGTATTTTACACCAATTATTTACATGTATTGATAGGAT
>JAQQZY010000001.1:34668103-34678348 GCA_030068375.1 Ostorhinchus rueppellii
GAGGTCTCTATCAACTCGTCTCAGGTCAGAGAAGGACATATTTCAGTATGAAAACACGGTGGACTGTTCCTTTAAATCTAGTGAATACAATTTGAAACATGTACATAATATGATTAAATGTGAATCAGTCAAATGGTTCTTTTTAAGGCTAATATTTACTGACGCTTTTTCCACAGAAATGAGAGAATTGAAAACACTCCAATTCTGTTGAAAATTATGAACACGTGACTTTAACATGTAAAATCCTTATCACAGTTGCACCAGTGATGATAAAATGTTCAGTGAAATATGACAGATATATGATGTTACAGTTTTATTAACAGTTACTATTAACTCCATCTAATTTTATGTAAACCTTCACTGAAATGTGGATAAAGCTGCAGGTGTAGATGTACTGTATTAACAGTAAAACTCGGATTAATTTCACTCATTTATTCTGAGTTTAATTTATTGACATTATTTAATTTAAGGTTTAGTTTCTTCTTGTTTTTGTCTCAGACGTGATTTAATGACATCGACATGTAAAGTAATAAATACTGACAATAAACTGAACAGAGACATAATGAATTCGTCATTAGAATTAAAGGGTGAACTGGTTCCAGTCTGGACTCTACTGGTTCTACTGGTCTGATTAAACCCAGGAAATGGAACCGCTTTCACTTTCACTACAATAATAATAATAATAATAATAATAATAATGATGATGATGATGATGATGATGAACTGGACAGGGCTGATCCGGACTGTGGTGCAGAACCGGATCCGGGTCTGTTGGGGAATCCCCTGATCCAAATCATAAAATCCAGTCTAACCTGTTCCCGTTCGGATCCACCTGTGACACAGCTCAAACTTCCAGATCCGTGAGCTCCGGGTCCAGGATCCGAACCGGATTCACCCTCTAGAACTGGAATCCTTTTTACTTTCAGTTTAGTGTGAAACGGCGCAGACCCGGTCCTCGTGTCTCTTACCTTCAGTCCGATCCGGATCGAAACCATCTGCCGGTCTGTCCTTCGGTCCGCCGGTCTGGCTTGATCCGAAGCCGATCCGGATCAGAATCGATCCGGATTCAGAGGAGGAGGAGGAGGAAGAGGACGAGGAGGAAGAGGAGGAAGAAGAGAAGCAACAGCAGCGACAGGAAATGACTGAAGGTTCCGATCAGACTGAAAACCTGCTCAAAGTACACAACTATACACACACTACACCAGCTACACACAACTATACATACAATATACAACTACACACACTATACACACTACACAACTACACACAACTATTCATACAATATACAACTACACACACTATACACACAATACACACACTACACAACTACATACACTACACACCACAGAACTATACACACACTACACAATAATATACATGCACTATACAACTAAACAACAATACACAACTACACAATTTACAACAATACACTACAGCTACATAGTAACACAACAATACACAACAACCATACATAACATCAGACTGACAACCTGCTGCAAGTACACAACTATATCACAATACACAACAATACACAGTACTATAATGTAGATGTAAATATGTTTGATGTTTAACTGTTAAACATAGAACACAGTGACTGTATGACTGTGCAATGTCCTTTAAGCCTGGGGTTTTTGCAGAGTTGCAGTGTGTGTGTGTGTGTGTGTGTGTGTGTGTGTGTGTGTGTGTGTGTGCATATTCATTAAAACAACAAATATCCAGAATGTATGTGCACAATATAGAAATACACAAAAACAGTTTTCTAAAATGATATTAAATGTAGTATTGGTTTAAATACTGTTTACATATTTGCTGTGTATTACTCGGTATATACTGTATATACTTTAACAGTGCAATACTCGGTACATGTACTGTACTATTGTCACTGAATTAACCCTTTCATGCATGATGTTCACATTAATGGACACATAGTTTAAGTTCACTTTCCAAAGGGTTATAATGGAAATATTCTCCAAACCACATGGAGGCAGTTTCTGTAGACCCTAAACAATACAAGGAAAAAAGTATCATTTTAGTTTTACAATTGTGACTGCTCTGTGATAATAAAGTTAAGCCCCTTATGACTCAGCTATGTTTGTGGCTTTATTTAAAAAATAAGAACAAAAAACTGTCCACCACATTCCAAAAAAAAATTAAAAAATAAAAAATAAAATAAAATAAAATAAAAATCAGAAAAAATGGTTGCATCATGATATTTCCAATACAGGCAATTATTTTAATTAAAAAACCCTAAACTTGTACTCTCCTTGGCCTCAGGAACATATTTTATTTTAAAAATTCAAAATGGATTTCAACTTTAGCCTAATTTTGAGTAATGAAACAAATCTTAAAAAAAAAAAAAAATCTAGATTTTTTCATAATTCATGCATGAAAGGGTTAAACTTTAAGTTTTCTTCCTGTTTCTTAATGTGAATAAAATAATTGAAAATGATTGAAGTGAAGATTCAGTAAAATGTCTGCATCAAGAGACATGGTAAATGTGTATATTTGTTAAACTAAATCTTACGCTGTCTGAGGCCACATTTAAATAACCTTTGAAAATATACTTTGAATGAAACTGGTCTTTTCTAGTTTCATCACTATTTCACGTTTAAAGATGTTTTAAAGACTTTAATGAACTTCAGGAGGATGATCTGAAACCCACATGGAAATACTGCAGTAAAAGAAGTTTTGTTTCATTCCACTGTGCAACTTTCCAGACTGTTTCGTTTTTAACGTTGGTAAGTGCATGTTGTTAAAGTAAAGCAGAAGGAGGCAGTCGCATGATCCAAATGTATTTTAATGAACACAGCTTCATCCTAACATCGATATCCTACAGCTTCTACTGAATTGTGTGAATCTGCAGGTACATTTAACGCTGTTATACATGTTTGTTCAGAAAAGCATTAAGAGCACTTACACATGTAGTTTTTACATCAAGTCCAGACTGCTAGCACCAGGAAGAAGAACCAGAATAAATAACAAAGAACAGAGCAATGATGGCAAACGGCGATGACAATGAGGCGACAGAAAACACAGGGTGAAGCTTCAGTGTCAAATCAACGATGGAACCGAACCTAACGGACGTGTTAATGAACGAGTCAGACACAGGACGAATAGCTTCATCAGGTTACAAATGATACCAAACTGTACATACCTAACGCTACTGTACACAACACGAGCGTCACCACCATCCCACGAACAAACAACATGACTGTTGACGGGTTGCCATGGAGACGCTGCCATGTTTAATCACAGCAAGTCACAACGGTCGCGATTTAGTGTTTGAATGGATTAAAGGATAAAGGGCTTTTCACACTTACAAACCAGAAAACAAAAGGTTTCAGAGTTAGGACAGACCGAGTGGAAAGAGTAAGACGTCTAATTAAACATGATGCTAAAACCAATTTAAATTAAAACAATGACACCACTGATTCTGGATTTATTCAGCCATTAAGTCATGCATCATCCATTTCTTAATATTTACAAGATAGCTTATATGAGTGACTAAATTGGCAGGTCTTTACGTTTGCTTTGTCCAATTAAAGGAAACCAGTAATGGAGCAAATACTGAACCCTGTGGGATGCCACGTATCTGCTTCAAACAAGTGGTGACTCACATGAATCTGCTTTAATAAACGTTCTGTAACACCACAGAGGACCCACCCACCCTCATAAACAGACACACTTCTAACCAGACACCAACAATCAGCCGCATGCTGCATTCAAATTCCACGGGAAAAATGCGCTTGCACTTTACTGTTCAACTCTGATTCTGTTGTCCTTCTGTAAATATCGAATGTTCCTAATGGAAACTTTTTGATCTGGCATAGCATTGGTTCTCAGAATGAGGGATGATAGGATGAAACTCTCAGGAACTCCTCTGGACTGGTTCACTGGTGTAAACTGTGAATACTCCATTTCCTAATATGAGTCTCAGGAGCTGAATAAACTCCTTGTATCTGTCACATGATGTGTGGTTACTTAAAAATAAAGGATTCCTCATCTCAAGTGTTACTGTGTGATTTCAGTCAGTGGGGTCTTTTCTGTAACATCTCAGGTAAAACTCAGCAAATTACAGCTCAGTTGTTCAAATGCCGAAGAACGATCAGAAAGTTATCAAGATGAATGTAAACTTCATGTAGTTTAGCACTGAAATTAAAACATAAATAACTATATAAATATGACACAATAGAAAAGTTTAACTATGGTTTGAATCCAGATTCTATGTGGACAATCCTCATTTTCCTACCATCAGGTCTGATCCAGATCAAAGCTTGAATCTGACCCGGTTCCTTCTGACAGAAAACATTCAAGAATCTGAACAGAACAATGTCAAGTGAAAGCTGTTATTTCCCACAGGACCTGAATGCAGCTGAGCAGCATGAGATGCCATTAGTGGAGGGAGGAAGATGAGGCCGTCTCTGATTGGTGGACTGTCAGGCCAGATGGCTGCTGGGCGGAGCCTGACCCGCTGGGGTTACCGCAGAGGCTCATGGGAGCGGGTGGCCGGGGGTTGAGGCGGGGGGGCATGGGGTTGGAGGGCCGGATAAGGGGCGGCGGCTGCTGCAGTGTGGGACGTGGCTGCAGGAAGCGTGCCTGCTGCTGGAGGGGTGGCGGCTGGCGGTGAAGGGAGGGCGTGGCTGGGAGGGACGGCCTTAGTAGGGGAGGGGGCTGGTGGAGGGACGATGAGGACAAGGAAGTTGATGAGGAAGACAAGGACGAGCTGGACGTCACCGGAGTCTGGGCAGAGGACGATGAGGAGGCAGCCGGAGACACACCTGAGGAGACCACCTGACCCTGTGGAGCAGAGGGGGTGGGGCCAAAGACCACTGTTAAACGGTCTGTGTTGCATTACAACGTTTTACTGAGAACACGTCACACATTGACCCTCCATGTTCAGATTAAACTATAGGGACGATGGTGGAGAAAATGTCATATTTGTTTATTATTTGCATGTTTTAAGCTTTTTTTTGTTCAGACTTTTTCTTTATAAAATGCTTGGCTGTTAGGTCAAGGTAAAAAAAAATTGGAAATTCAAGAATATGTTGTTTTTTAATTTGGAAATGATAAATTGCACCAGTAAATGATGTAGATACTGTAGTAAGAGATTTCACTGTTCTGAAATTATGAGTGTAAACACACAGGTGTTTGGTTAAAGAAGCAGAAAACATCATATTCTTTCTGCTCCTTTTTATTCATAATGCGAAAAATTTGCTGACGGACTTTATTTTTCTGTGTTATTCTTTTATGAATGAAACAAAAATTCTGATTCCACTGTGATGAAATATCTGTATAATTAGCCTCTTATGAGTGAACATAGCTCCACCGCTGTCTCTCCAATGGTGTCCAGATCAAATCCGCATGTGGAACAGTTCAACCACAAAAACCTCCACCACATCCTACATCGGTCACTGTTGTTCTCACCTCTTCATCCTCCTCGTCGGTGCTCTTCCCTGACGGTGTGGTGGAGCTGTTCTTCCCATCCTCTCCAGAGGTGGCGCTGTCCCCATTGGGGGCTCGGGTTCCCTGCTCCGCCTCCCACTCCTGTAGGACCTCCTCTAGGTTGAAGCGTCGCCGGTAGTTGACAAAGAAGTTCTTCACCTGACCCACCGTTTTGTTTCCGATGACATCTGCGATGGCCTGGAAGTCCTTCCCATATTTACGGACGCCTGAAAGAACGGGGAGTTAATCTGATTGGTTCTCAGGGAAAATTGACAGATGACTCACGTAGAATGAGCATCAAAGTATAAAAAAATACAACATCTACTGACTGGTTTTCCACAATACACTGATGTGTCACAAAATTCAAAACATGAAGTGATGACAATGATTTGATTGATTAAGTTTATTTATCCCCAATTCATGAAATCACAGCCTTTCGCCTTTGTGTAACTACACAGGCTGATACTATGAATATGAACAAGAAAAAAGATAATATTAATAATTGACATTAATGCCGATGTTAAAGGGCTCACACTTATCTAAACCTACTTTTATTAGTCTATGGTCCATTTATTTGTGTATTTGGACCCTAATAGTTCATATAGTTTGATTCTGAACCCTCCAGGTGCTGCAAAGCTATCTTTGTATTCATTTTGGCAAAAATAAAGTGGATTTCTACAACCCGTTTCAACTCCTGCTTAATTTGTTACATCTATAACTAGTTACATAACAATATTTGCACATATAAGGTCCAGACTTCCAATGAACATTTCTCTGAGTACGACATAATTGCTTATCAGCAGTTGTAGTCCAGACTGAAAACATGTCCAAACTTTGAGCTGATAACTTGAAATGTTCAGTTTTTAAGTTGAATGGGACAGAGCAGCACAGCCAATAACCTGGAGGGGGTGGTGCATGAAGTGGTTCATGTGCATTTAAAGGGCCAGCGCTCAAAATGACCTTTCTGGTGTCATTACTCAGAAATGGGGTTTAAGATGGACCTGTGGAGTTGGATTAATGAAGAATTCAGACCCAAGCAGAGCATTTAGAGTTTATGTAGAGCACAGGGACATGTTTGAAAATGCATAATTCCATTCAAAAAAGCAAAATATCACTCCTTTAAAAAGGTATCGGGGGATTTTCTAACCCACACTGATGCACTTGTACCTGTTCACACGAGCTTCACCACTCACCTTGAACGGCAAGAAGCTGCTCGTCGGTCGTCCACCGGGCGTTCACCTTCTGGTTGCACTACAATGACAAACAGACATTAAATAACAGTATGGCCCTCTAGTAGTGAGACAAATTTACAGCAGAAACAGATCCAACAGGCTGTGAGTTACTGTGAACTTATTCAACTCATTTCTCACGCTTAACTTTTAATCAGTATTCATGAATAATTACACAAAGAACCTAGTCTTTTGGTTCCTTATATAGAACTCGTTTACAAAATGATGTGTTATTTTTTGTTTTATAAAAATGAGAAAGAAAATTAAAGGAAAATGGCCTTCCTGATTCATGTCATTTCTGTGTCTGAGAGTAAGCGCAGAACGACGATACAAAACAACTGATTAAGTTTTTATTTATCATTATTCTTATCAGTTAAAGTTTATCAAACTTTGAGACTCGTCCTCATGTGATTAATGAGTCTGATGAATGTGGTGTTCTGTGACTGGAGGTTTCAGTTCTGGAGGCTGTGTCTCTAGTTTTGAGTGGATTGGACCTCAGCTCAATGTCAGAACATTAAACTGGACCGGGCTGGTTCACAGGGTTCGGATCCGTTCAGTACCTCAGGCAGCCGGAACTCATCGATCCCAGAATCCAACATGTGTTTGAGTCCGCTGTTCATCTGTTTGGCGTTTTGGACCTGAAGAACCGAACAGAGACACAGAGTGGTCAGTCGTGTCCGTCACAGCTGCCTCCCAACCAGCAGGGGGCACTGTTCCCGCCTCGGCCAAGAACATCAACAGGCACCAACAATACGACTTCAGCGTTCTCAACTTGGTGACTTTCTTGCTAAATCTGCCAACTTCTCAAATCCTCTTGGTGACTTTTTTTTTTTTTCCCCCAAAAGCGACAAGCAACAAATCTAGTGACTTTTTCTGGTGTTTTTGAGACTGATATGAAAGCATACATCATTCTGCAGTTACTGTCCCCAGCGAATAGCAGGTGCTGCCGTAAGCCCCTCCCCCATCCCAAAGCACTCTCAGGTGGTCAGTCTCACAGTAGCTTCACACAACAGTCTGAGCTACAGTCAGAGCACAGATGAGGCCCACTACTCCACGTCCACACTGCTAATGAATCGCACATGCAAAAAACCATCACTGATCCTGCCCTGACTTACAGAGCAGAATGTAAATGTTTCTTCACTGTCACATTAAAATAAAACACTGCATTTAACTCCAACTTAGTTTCTAACTAAATCAAACTTAACGCAATAAACAAAACCCCTAACTCCTCCAGTGTCTCTCTTTTGGGTCACTTTGTGGCCCCAAGCCCAGATAAAAGAGGACGGTTACACAGAGCGAGCAATTCCACCCCACATAACAGACTTTTGATTAAATTTGATATTCTCATATTTAACAATACACAATAAGAGTGGGTTTATGTAATGTGGGTCTAAACAACGTTTAGTTTTACATCTTTCATTAGTCATGAAGTTATTTTGAAAAGTAATGGCCTATTTCATGGCAAAACTAAAAACCAAACCAAGAATAAACGGCAGAATGTCAATTTGTGGTTCTAAACATATTTAGGGTTTTTTTTCACTCACTTTTTTTGTCTCACCTAGAGTGTTATTCCTCTGTCTCACAACATCCATTACATGTAAATTGACAATTATGTAAATACATCATTTAGTGCAGTGTTTCCCAACCTGTGTGGCGTGGCACAGTCGTGTGCTGTGAGAAGTTATCAGGTGTGCCATGGAAGATCATCCAATTTCACCGAATTGGTACTGTAAGCCAGCAATAGATCCATACGACTACACACACCAATGATCCACTCTACAACAACAGTCTCCTGCTTCCCTTTGCAAAATAAAAATAAGTGAACTGGCCCTGATGTGGTGCGTTCTGTTGATAAAGCCCCCTCAGTAGTGATACATGGGTTAACATGTTACCTATGAACCACAGGTATCAGGTTGGGGTGGGAGGGATTTGCCTCCCATACTATTATACAAGAGACCTCAATCTGGGGGGTCTGTCTGAGGGATCACTGGTGCATCCATCTGAGAGCCCCCCCCCCCTTGTGGTGTGCCTTGTGATTCTTCTACTGTGAAATATGTGCCGTGGCTCAAAAAGGGTTGGGAAACACTGCTGTATGCATCATGCTGAGATTACATTTGAGGGTTATTATCCCGAAAACAGAGAAAACTTGAGAAAAAAATGACCATTTCAGTAAAATCTATCAGTAACTGTCATTGATCCAACTCCATGGGTTTTTCCAGTGAATCAATGTTGTAGAAGATGACAGTGTTTCCACGGTAACTATGGAGCCTCTGAGCGTCCTAATGAGTCATGTCTGATGACCATGAAAAGATGACAAACTGTGTTTTCCACCAATTATTTACATGTAATAACCTTTCTTACGTGGTGTATCACCATTTATCGTAGTATTATCATCTGTATTTTGCATTTTTCAGTTTTCAATTTGATTTGTTGTTCATATAGATGTTTATAAAAGCTCAGGTTGAACTCAAAAGTTGTTATATCAAATCATAAAAAATGAGGAAAAAGTGACTTTTTAACAAAATAATTTATTGGACATAAAAAAACAAGTGTGTCCATCCACTGTCATTGATCCAACTCCATGGGTTTTACTGGTGAATCAATGTTGTAGAAGATGATGGTGTTTCTATGGTAACGAGGGAGCCTCTGATTGTCCAAATGGGTCATATGTGATGACCATGAAAAGATGAGAAACTGCATTTTACATCAATTATTTACATGTATTGATAGACTTAGTGGATCACCAGGTATGAAACATTTTAAATCAGTAAAGGTTTTAGTCGATGCTGGATGTTTGGGTCTTTATGGGTTAAATCCATGTTCAACTTTTCCTTCAGTTGGGCTTATCATATGGGTTGTCTCCATCGATGCATCTAAAAGAAGCAGTGACTGATAGTGTTTTTGGCATAACTGAGCAAAAAATCCCTTTTACCACATTCCAGTTTAACTGGTGTGAGAGGAAACAAGAATTCTAGCCAAAAAAATCAACCTCGTGACAGAAAGTTTTGTCTGCTCTTAGGGGTTTTCAGACAGGTGGGCGGCGACCTACTGTGTGTGATTGACAGCTGGAACCACTGATCGCTGCTCTGATTCTGAGTTCGACTTTGCTTTCCTGTATGTTACAAAGTATACCAGTGTCACCTCATTTTTCTTTTTTTTTAAATTTTTTGTTTTTATTGGAAAAGGAGCAAGATACCTTTACCTTAACATTCATACATATTTTATCTATTAGAGTCCTTTTAAATTTCTTTTTTTTTACATAAAAAATTGTCAAAAATAGAAAGCAAAAAATAAAAGAAAAATAGATTTGAGCTGAGTGCTTACAGTTTTGGTATTTCTCACTTAAAAAAAGGACAGTTACAGCTTTCATTACCTCTGGGTTCTTTAAACAATAAACATATGTATGCAAAAGTAAAACCTAAGCAAAAAATAAAGACAGGGAGATTAAAAAGGAAATAGTGGTAATAATAATAATAATAATAATAATAATAATAATAATTCATCTTCTATACCCGCTTTATCCTCATTAGGGTCACGGGGGTCGCATGGAGCCTATCCCAGCTGCTTAGGGCGA
>JAQQZY010000001.1:34715574-34730459 GCA_030068375.1 Ostorhinchus rueppellii
CTGACAATCTGTGAAAATTTCATGAAAATCCATCCATAACTTTTTGAGTTATCTTGCTAACAGACAGACAGACAGACCAACGTTGGCAAAAACATAACCTCCTTGGTGGAGGTAATAAATGTAATAAATGTTTTGCCTTGTGGTCCATTATCTTGGAGGATACAGCGATCATCATATCTGTTCATTAACTGGACTGAAACCATTCGATGTTTTTTCAACAGACTTTGTTATAATTGTGAAATGACGTGTTTAGTCTTTTGTCCATCAGACTGTTTGATGTGGTTCTGTTTTCTACAACAGATTGTGATATTTTTCCAGTAAACTGTTGATAATCTATTTGACTTCTCTGCTGTGAATGGACATTCTCTGATGGATCCAGTATCTTGTTGTACACTTTACATAAAGAGCAAAGTTTTATTCAGATTATAGGCTCCACATAATGACCTGTAACAATGACAGCACAAAGATGTATTCATTTACAAATTGACAGGAAGGTTTGGTGAAAAGTTCAAGAGCTGCAGTAACATGGTTCAGATTTGGAAAAGACCACGATTAGGGCTGAAATAACACATTATTTCAAACAAGGTTGGATTTAGTCGAATACTGTGAAAAACAACAAGCAGATGCTTATAAAACGTCCAGTTAAATGAATCTAAAACACCTCATTATTACCTCCATTACTGATCTGTTGGAAACCTCCTGTAGGCGTTTGTGTTACTGATCAGTCCTTTGTTGTAATTAGCTGAGACTAATATTTGCATTTACTGCTGGAGATAATGACAAGGACATTAATTAATTAATCCATTATCAAAGAGTTGCAGCTGCTAGTTGAAGCTCATTCTGAACCCATGGAAACAGGTTTATTTAGTGACTTCAGACCAGATTATCTTCACTGTACATTTAATTCAATGGAGGACTTCATTATACATTTCTTTTAGCTTTATTTTTTTGTTGTTTTTTATTCTTTCCTAGTTTTACCAAGACCTGATAATATTCAACATCCAAATATTCAGATAATTCATTACAATGGTGCATTATTTTTACAGTGCTGAGATGTTTCAAATCAGAACCAGCAGAGTCTGGCTTCATCGGATCAATGATATTAAGATTCTCAGCAATTTTGTTTTAAATTGTCTCTTAAACTGATGATTGTTGTATTTTCTCAAGTCATTGTTTCATCTGTAAAATATCAGAAAGTAGATAAAAGCCCTAGATATAGAGTAATGCTTCTATGAAACTGGTCCCTAAAAACGGGACAGAAGAGGTAACAATTCAAAGCAGATGTAGACTAATGTTATGAAGCAAGTTTAGAAGCACTTTAGGTCTATTTAAAACATAAATATTTACTGAGATGAAAGAGAAACTATTTGTCAGACATAACACATTTTTATTTTATTTTTTACACAAAAATCTGTATGTAAACATGCTAAAAAGGACACAAATAGAACACTGTACTACTTTTTCAAATATCTTTTTATTCTCTCACAGGTACATTTTGGGAATCGACATAAATATGCAAGGCAGAGTGTTTCGGCAAAAAAAAAAAAAAGACCACTGTTGCAAAATCACTCATGATTTATATGTGTTTAAATGGGCAGGTTCTGCATGTAACACTAGTGGACACAATGGGTTACACACAAAACCTGGAATGTGACTGAGATTCATGAAAAACCCACATGTCTGGATTAGAAAAACCACTAGGATTGTCAAATTTAACACAGTGTCTTTATTCATAGTGATATATGAGACTATTTCAAGCTATGTTTTCCAGATCAAATGCACTGAATCCTAGGTAGTTTTTCCTGTCCCAATTTCGGTCCTATTTTTGGGCCCAAGATTTTATTAAAAATTTATTTTTGGATGGCTCACAGCAAGATTATAATTTTTTGTTCTTTTTTTTTTTTTTTTTTTTTTTTTTTTTACATTTATCTGAGGTTATCATTAGGTACATCCTGGGGGAATATGTCTAGATTTCTCTATTATTATCAGATCTAAAGAAAAACTGGCAAAGTCTCAGGTACCAAAATGCACCCAGTTTCATGGAAAAACTCAGATCTAAAAGCTACAGAGCCTTGTTTTGATGTTTAATTCTTCTTCTTCTTTTTTTAATTATTCATGGTCCTTTCCTCTTTTACAGCAGTTATCTGTCATCCTTCCAGGGTGTGATCTGTCCATCAGATAAATATCAAAGATCAAGATCAATACAAGTCAAATCATCCGTTCTGTAAAGATTTTTTTTTTCAGTGAAAGTTGAAGAAACCAGATGATTGTTCATAGACATAAAATATTGCTTAAACTAAAACAAACTTGTCATCATTTAATTTAAAGTGTACCTGTACTAGTCATACTTATGACATTATTTGTACTTTGTGTATTATTTAGAGGAGAGACGCGCAAATTCAGTAAAAAAAAACAAAAAACGTATAAATGCACCACACTGGATCTTTTTATTATTTGAGTTATGGGCAGGGGCAGAATCTATGGGGAGCAGCCACTACTGGCTGGGGGTAATGTACCCTGCATTGATTCTGGGTGATGGAGTACGAGTAAACAGGCAGCAGTCAGTGAGTGTGATTGAGTGGAAAGTACACATTTATGCTCATTGTTCGTGCAGACTTAAGCTTTGCACTCCCCCATTGTCTAAGGGATGTGATAATGTGTCATCCTAGCCTAGTTTCTGCTGCACGGGGTAAGTGACCAATCCATTGTAGCCCAGGTAAATGGACAAGACAATGAGTCTGCACCTGGAACAGCCCATGAAGGAGGCAACATGTGTCTGAACATGTCTGATGGAGCGGTGATTTAAGACTCGCATGTACTTGACAACATGCAATAATGTAAGGTATCGGACAGAACCGCTAGTATTATACCTGATCTTCTGAGATAGCTGGCAATGAAAATTTAGTACAGGTATCATTTAATGTCTGTCTTTGCTTTATTCAACAGAAACATAAAAAGCTGTAAATGAGCCTGAGTTCACATCTTAATAAAAAAGTTAAAATTCCAACTAACGTAGAAGGTACCAGATGATAATGCACTATCGTATGTGTTTGTTTCAGGTTCTGCAGCTCGGCTCCGATATCTTGCCTCAGTACAAACAGGAAACGCCCAAAACACCGCCACATATCATCCTGCATTACTGCCTGTTCAAGACCACATGGGACTGGGTCATCCTCATCCTCACCTTCTACACCGCCATCATGGTGCCCTACAACGTGTCCTTCAAGACCAAGCAGAACAACGTGACCTGGCTGGTGGTGGACAGCATCGTGGACGTCATCTTCCTGGTCGACATCGTCCTCAACTTCCACACCACCTTTGTGGGTCCAGCTGGCGAGGTCATCTCTGACCCCAAACTCATCCGCATGAACTACGTCAAGACCTGGTTCGTCATCGACCTGCTGTCCTGTCTACCATACGACGTCATCAACGCCTTTGAGAACGTTGACGAGGTCAGTTCTCCGTCTACATCTGGGTTCTGCGTTCTGTGTTAACATCCTCAGATTAGATGTCTGTAAATAGTTGAGTCTCATTCTCCTACTGATGGGCCAAACCCCACTGAGCTGAGTGTCATGTGACTTCCTGCAGCTGCGATATGTCCAGCTGAGGTGTCAAATTAAAGATGGCGGAGATGACTGTTCAACATCCACAGCATCTGAATGCTGAGTCTACGAACATGTGAGGCTCCAGACCATGATCAAACAGGGTTTATTTGGTCTGAACTAGTTTATTCTGCATAAACTTCACATTTCAATTCAGAAACAGCAGACTGAAAATAATCAGTATGTAAATCAGATGCTTTTTCTACAATATCCAATCATTTACTGTCTGATTGGTCTGGTTCGGACCTCTAGAATTTATTTTTACTTTATTTAACCTTTAATTGGAAACGTCTGACTGGGATTAAAACTGCAGAACAGAACAGTGAACCAATCTTCAGTAATAACCATTAAGACATTATTTGTAATACAAGACACATAGAACATGACAAATTGGAGGAGGTTTTTAAAATATGTAAATAAATCATCTTTAATTCACCCCAGATGAAACATACCTTAAGTCTGTTTAGAAAATGTAAGAAGTAGAAAGTTCAGATCTTAGTGTTAAATTCTTAGAAGTCGTACTTGGCTCCTTCTTTTCTTCACTTATTGTTAAGTGATAAAACTGTTCATGAATTTGACGTGGATTATGAGTGAATATGACCGAATAATCTACGTATGTGTATTGAACTAAACCTATTTCTCTACACAACATCTCAGGTAGAAGATGATCTGCAGAAAGGGATCATTTGTCAAAAATCTGCTCTGATCTGATTTTATTTGTGCTCTTCATCTTTCCAGAAGATTCTGCCTCACATTCATCACATCCTCTCAGGATGTTTTGTCATTATCATTGTTACATAAGGATGTTTTTTGTCGGTCGTTAGATAATGGCTTCGTGACCATAAACAAAGATAAGAGTCTGAGTTTGAGTCTGTCCACAGTGTTTGTTCACTGAGGTGTCGTGGATTCAGTCCATCAGCCTCAGCTCACGGGCTGCACGTGCCGCTAATGGACACAAGTGCATGCTGGGAGTTTCCCCACTGAGGACAGTCTGTGAGCGGTTGACAAGACGAGTCCAATATGACAGTGAGAGGCAGAGTGGGTCATACATGTTTCAAACATGTTTCAGTCACAGAACAGACACATCTCCCACATCAGGAGTTAAAACCCACAGAGTGCAGGTTTTTGGTTCTTTTTGTTCATCTTCTCTTTTATCTTGTTAATATCATATTTAACAAACACTGATCAAAATAAATCCACACGCAGTTAAACTCCTACTGCAAACCTTGTTTCTAGAGTTGGACATTTTATAAAACACAATAAAAAAAACATTTGTTCATTTGATTTAATTTAATTGAGGATTTTAATATTTAGTCAGTTCCGCTACAGTGTGAACATGACACTGTTTTTGATCCTGTCTTTGTTTTGATCCTGTTGTTGCAATGACATTAACTGTTGGACGTTCAAGTTAACATCAGTTCATTCATCTTCATACTTGAGTCTTTAACAGTTTCTCATCTTCATCATGTTTGTACATGAAGAGGACACTTGTGGACGTAGAAACAGTTTGCAGATAAAACTGTCAAACAAACTTGGGTGGACAGTGAAGACAACTGGGTCTGTTTGTGACACCATTTAATCGATAAATCCTTTTATGCAATAAAGATCAATAAAAGCATCCAGTTCACACCAACACTGATGTGAAGTTCACTTCACTTTTAACCTTCAACGCCGTGGATTTAGTCTGATTACAGAGACGATTTAAGAACAGATCTGACTGAAAACTGAAGATAAAGTTATAAAAACTTGCAATCAATCAATCAACCATCAGTCACTGAATCTGAAACTGGTTAAACTCATCAGGAAAATCCACTGGATCCTTGGTTCCATTGACGGCCGTCAATGCCACGTTGACGAAAACTAATTCATCAGCATTTTTATTATGAAGTCACTTTTTGTTTTCATTTGTCAAACTCTTCCTCCTCTTCCTCCTCATCTCCAGGGCATCAGCAGCCTCTTCAGTTCCCTGAAGGTCGTCCGTCTGCTGCGTCTGGGTCGTGTTGCCAGGAAGTTGGACCACTACATAGAGTACGGTGCTGCGGTTCTGGTTCTGCTGGTGTGCGTGTTCGGGCTGGCAGCCCATTGGCTGGCCTGCATCTGGTACAGCATTGGGGACTATGAGGTGATTGACGAGGACACCAACAGTGTGAGGATGGACAGCTGGCTGTACCTGCTGGGCGAGACAGTGGGGACACCGTATCGCTTCAACACCTCGGGCTCAGGCCGCTGGGAGGGCGGGCCCAGTAAAGACTCGGTCTACATCACCTCGCTGTACTTCACCATGACCAGCCTGACCAGCATCGGCTTCGGGAACATCGCCCCCAACACCGATGGCGAGAAGATCTTCGCTGTTGCGATGATGATGATTGGATGTAAGTCTTTGTCACTGAATGAAACGCAGTATTCAAACTAATGAAACGGGTGTCACCGATATGAGTGTATCGTCATGTTTAGGCTCTTTTCTGTCCCCACATTGTGTCACAGTTAAAATAATAGGTGACTGGATCTGGATGAGGGTCTCCAACAGTTTCAGAACAGGAAAAGTAACAGCACCAGATATTAACTAATCAAACTACTGAACTCATCAACTGTCTCAAAGAAAATAAACTAACATCAGTAACGAGTCCAGCTGGTAAACTGGTAAACTAAGTCAAAGAACATCCTCAAACTGAACCAAAGCTGAAGGACAGACAGGAAACAAAACCTGTATTTACAACCTGAACTCCAGAACAGTTGGAATACATTCAATGTTTAAAGTGAGAAAATGAACCATTTTAAGACAAAAAGTAGGGTCAGAAACTGATCTCCATAAAGTGTTTCTAGGTCCATGTTTCTACTGTGGATCATCTCCTCTTCTTTAACCTCCAGTCTGTGAACAACTGGACCTGAGGAGACCAGATGATGGACTTTAGAGGAACATTGTCCTCTTCTGGTCTGATGTAGATTCTAGAGGGTCCAAAGTCCTGGTATTTGGTGAAAGCTCTGGACCTCATCAGGCCAGTTCATGACCAGGACTCTTCTACTATGAAGCCATGCTGTTGGAATAGAAGCATCTGTGGTTGAACATGGTCCAGAGGAAATATTCCAGGTGTTCTCTGTAAAAGTCACGGTCTTTAGTCCAGAGAACGGTGTCCATGGTTACCAACACAGTTTCACAATCTGATTGGTTTGACCTCAGATCCGTTTTACACTTTGTCTCAGTCCATTTTAATGAGCTTTAGTCCAGAGAAGATGGTACCATTTCTGGATCATGTTCACGTCTAGCATTAGTGCATAAATCAATGTTAAGTTTCACTTTTACCTCCACAGGCAGCATAGTCCGCAATACCCCGTATCCCATAGTATTATGAATAGGAAACCGGCTTTATATCCAGTCCTGTTGATATTTAACCTCATTAGATTCAGTTCAATTCAGTTTTATTTGTAGAGCCCTATATCACAACAAGGTTCCCTCACAGGGCTCTACAGAATAAAATAAACAGTCAAATAAATGTTAATGTTCCTCCATCTGGTTCTTCAACTTTTTGTGTAATGTGTAACTCCCATCAAATTCAACATTGCTTGATTTTTTTTTTTTTCTCAAATGGTACATTTTTTCAGTTTAAGTATTTGATGTGTGTTCTGTTGTGAGTAAAATTCAGGTTTATGACATTTAAAAATCATTGAACTTTAATGGAACTTGGTAAGAACATGGAACAATCTGACACTAAAGAGAAGAAAGTGGAGTTTGTTGTCTGATGTCGGATGTCTTTGTCCTTCAGACTGGACGTGGCTTCCCCAAATCTCTGTGTGCACAAACAAGGAGAGGCCCCGCCCACAGTCCAACAGTCTGTCAATAATTGATTAATGGTCTCGCACCGTGTGACTCGGGTTCACACTGTGGAGGCGTCCGTCCGTCTGTTTGTCATCAGTCCATCTGAAGGAATCTTCTGTTTCCATTTAAACGCTGGTGTTGGAATCGACCTCCATCGATTCTTCATCGGGTGTAGAGAAAGAGGAGAGTGTTAGGCTCTGAATCACCATCAGTCAAACATAAATGTCTGAACAGTAACAGATACATCAGTCAGGTTTACGATCGCTGTGAGGTGTTCAGGCTCTGCTTGTTGTTTTGTTGTTTTATGTACTGATATTTGCAGCCGTGTTCTGTAGTTTACAAACTGTTCAAACTTTTTCACACTTGGTTAGAGTCAGGTTTTCTATTAATGTTTTTGTTCCATCATATGAAGGACTCAGTGGATCAATTTCTACTCATTCCCAAAACGACATATATGGAAATATTAAACCATCAACAGTGAATCCTACAGGACTGTAGTGTTTAGACCAGGGACAAACTTATTTTAGCTCAGGTTCCACATACAATAAAATCATAGAATATCAAGAACTCCAAAGTTTTCTCTTTGTTTTAGTGAAAAAACAAGTAAAATGAAATTAAATTGTTTACAAATTAGAAACTATCCTTTCACAAGAAATGTGAATAACCTGTACAACCTCAAATTTCTACAGAAAATAAGTGCACTTTTTTCACCTAAAATGTGTTTCTTCTCTTTGGCTTTTAACTCAGTTTGAGATGGTGGCTTTTATTGTTTTAATCTTTTTTGTTTTTTTACTGGTTGTCTTTAGTTTTGAGTTAGGTTTTATTGTTTCAACTCGTTGATGTGTTTTATTTGAATGTAGGACTTTGGCCAACTGTGTTATGAATATAGTTGGATTGTTTACTACAGCATTAAAGATCATAGTGGATCTACAAATATACTAAACATTTAGCAACAGGCAGAATCTTGTTAAAAGTTTGGAGTTTGGAATTTGGAGTTGTCATTATTTATGGATTATTATTCTGTTATTATATTGTATGTAGCCCCTAAACTAAAATGAGTTCAACACCACTCACTGTTTGTATTTTCAGTATAATTTTTATATTTCACATATTCATCCTGTGGGCCAGATTGCACCCTTTGGTGGGCTGGTTTTTGGGCCATATGTTTGACACCCCCGGTTTAGACTTTGATGGCATCAAGTCAAAGCTTTGGTTCAGTTTAGACACAAGATGAACTTCAGAAAAGCTTCAGAGAAAAGACAAATAAACATCTTCGTCGTGATCTTTCTAATTAACTAAAAATGGGTGATTGACAGTTCGTGAGCAGTCACAGTCAAGAATCGAGCCAACACTTGTCCAAGAACAAATAAAGTGTCTGCAGGTGGACATCATGGCTCCGACTCTTCAGAACCATCATGGCCTCAGTTTTCCATCTTAATGAACATCTGAGACTCAGACCAGAAGAACCAACATTCAGTCAGGACCAAAACTCAGCCTTTAAACTTAAAGAAACAATGATATGACATTTACTCATTGACTCACATTTATTAATGTGTCTGACTTCATTACTCAGCCCTCATTTCCATGGATGTTCTAGTTCTGACTTGTACCTACAGACATCCCTTTGTAGAAGAGGTGGATCTGAAGCTCTGTAAGTAGATCTTTCGTGTCAAAGTCCATCCTCAGACATGTAAATCTAACAAAGTTCTTAACTTTATCAGAAAACCCCCACATCTGTTTCCTTGATGTTGATGTCTTCGATCTGTGGATGAAGACTTCGTGGTCCTGGTTCCTGTTCGTATCCGAGGCCAATCAGCAGACTCCCAGTAGACCCAGACAGTTTGTAATGGTGAAGTGTGCTTGTGACAGTCAGCAGAGCTTCTCCAGAGCAGCTAAAAGCTTTCGTCTCTGAACTGAATGATGAAGAGCTTCAATGTTGACAATTTGTCTCGTTGATCGGAAGCTGCTGTCGTTCAGTGTCACATCAGGTTCTTCAGCCTGTTCGGCGTCACCTTCACAAAGACTGTATTTTTTCCACATATCAGCATCGTACATTTCTGCTTCCTCATGGATTTAACACAAAACACTTTGAGTCTCTGAACATCGGCGGCGACAAGATCCTTCAAATCAGATCAAAAGGTCACAGAACATCCCTATAAAGTAAACTTCTGACCCAGTTCCACTTCCCTTTTGTCCCTCTGGGCTCCGGTACCAAAGCTGCAGTGCAGGCTGGGTATTTAGATCGCCGAGGAGCTGCGAACGAGGCTGAGCTCTGGATTAACCCCCCTCTGTCAGCCGGGAGCCGCTGGAGGCTGCCGACGGATGCGGTTGCTATGACAGCCAGCATTCTGGATCAGGATGAGTCCGGGTCATTAGCATAGAGAGAGTTTATAAAGCGGAGCGTGAGGATGAGGATGTGAGAGGAAGGACAGAAATAACTGGTCCATTTTCTGTGCAAAAACATCCGTCTGGGTTTCAGAGGCCAGACCGGACTCGGCTCATTAATCACGTCGTCATAGTAACACGTGGGCATTTTCAGCTCCGGCTCAGTTCATATCTTTCAGCTCCAATGGGTTCATGGGAATTTTAGAGGTTTTTAGGTTCTAAGAAGCAAAAAATATGTTAAAGTCTCATAGTCTGGTCGTATCCAGAGACATGGAGTTCCATCTGGATCAGTTGCATAAACCTGTGACCAGTGACTTTATTTAACAAACTTAGAACCCACTAGGGCCGTAGAATCCACCAGGACCAGTCCAGTCTGGTCTGGCTCTGGTCCAGAGGCTGAACTCTGACCCCTGTGGAGGTCGCTGCATATTGGCATGCCCAGACTGCAGGTGGAAGCGGGGCTCGTATCGATCCACATCCTGACAGGCTGAGTCAGTCTGTATTGATGAGCTGAGTAACACGGACTCAGTCGACCAATCATAGCGCATCCACTCCCACCAGGTCCTCAAGGACAAACTCAAGTTGTCTAAAGTTTTATTTTATCCAAGAACTGAGTCGTTTCATCATTCAGCTTCTCCAACAAGTTCAGCTGCAGAACCAGAAACATAAAAAAACACACAAACACAGAAGAAAAATCTCATCGTGTCATACCAGTGTCTACGTAGACATTTACTCTCAAACTATTTTAAAGATTATTATGTCATTGGTTTGGAGTTTTCATCCGTGTTCACCTTTTATTTTCGTTGAATCTACTTTTTTTTCCTTCTACCTGAATGTTCTGTATTTTATTAACATTAAAAAAGGTTCTGTGTCTGTCATATTCAATGCTTTGTCTTTTCATAGTCACAGTAATTCACAATAATGGTATGAAAATGAAATGAAAAAAATTGTAAAAACCAGAGTAAACACATGCAGAACTGAGCTGGAGGTACAGCCATGTTCTAAAGACATTAAGAATAATCCCATGTGAGATGATGGGTTTCTTTTGAGGATCAGGTTCAGTTGTATCATATGGTATCTGTCTGTGTCCACAGCTCTGCTCTACGCCACCATCTTTGGTAACGTCACCACCATCTTCCAGCAGATGTACGCCAACACCAACCGTTACCACGAAATGCTCAACAGCGTCAGAGACTTCCTTAAACTGTACCAGGTTCCCAAAGGCCTGAGCGAACGGGTCATGGACTACATTGTGTCCACATGGTCCATGTCCCGAGGCATCGACACTGACAAGGTACTGACTGTGGCCCTCGGAACAGTTCTTCATGCTGTTGGTGGGGGGTTTCTCTGAGTATGACCGTTGCTGTTTCTTCAGGTCCTGCAGATCTGTCCAAAGGACATGCGTGCCGACATCTGCGTCCACCTCAACAGGAAGGTGTTTAAGGAACACCCAGCGTTCCGCCTGGCCAGCGACGGCTGCTTGCGAGCTCTAGCCATGGAGTTCCAGACGGTCCACAGTGCCCCAGGTGACCTCATCTTCCACGCTGGCGAGAGCGTAGACAGCCTCTGCTTTGTGGTGTCGGGGTCACTGGAGGTCATCCAGGACGACGAGGTGGTCGCCATTTTAGGTGAGAAATGGAAACAGAAATATCACTGTAAACTATGTTTATTGAAATGGAAATCATACAACATTTTAGTACTGATGGTAACTACACACAAATCAATAAGTACATATAAATCAGTAAAACAAATTAATAAATATTTCACCTGGTATTTACAAAAATACAGAGGATGAAATGTATTTTTTTCATCTTCAGCTTCTATTGACAATAAAACAACTGAGTAACATGTCAGTAAATGTCATTTAATTAAATCACCTGGTATTGTACAAACTAAAAACTAAATATGTATAAATCTGTGTTTTAATGGTGAAAATGACCCAACTCTCCACTTCCTGTTTAATCTCCTCTTGTGGATGATCAGTCAGATCGGAGGCATTCAGTTCATTGGTTCCTCAGATTCTGATGAACATTTATGTTTATGGTTCTATCCAGAAGCAACCAGACTCACTGAAGCTTCAGGCATCTGTTTGACAGAAACAGAAAGCGGAAGAAAGGTTCTAAATATAAACAGTCACTGACTTTAGGTCTTTCTCAGGTGGTAAAACTAGAACAAAAACTCAGACTGACTCTCAGTTCCTCATACAGTTGAGGAATGGTGTCTGATTCAGTCCTGATGTCCCTGAAGTGGACGTCCTGGACCTTCAAACCTTCATCATGTGGACTCTGGAGTTGGACAATAAACATCAGTTCAGAGACAGAACAGAGTCGACATCATGCAGATATTTTTAGATTCTGTCTGATATAGATTTCATCTCCATCACAGATAAACTTCTTTAAAGTCTGATCTCATTCTGGATCTACTGCGTTCATCAGCGTTTGATCGTTTCCATAGATACCAGAAGTCCATCCCACAGCCTATTGATCCTAAGAACAAAAACACAAGCAAAAAAATGAATGAAAAGACAAGTATTTTATTGCATGGATCTGTAATGAGGAAATGGATGATTTTAGGGATGAACAGTAAAAATGACCAGAAAATTACAGAATGCATGATTATATTTTGTTGTGGCTTTGCGATTAAAAATATGGCTTGAATGGGACATTTTCGTCCTTAATGACTCATGAGGGGAATAAATATTAAATCTGGTATTACATAAAAACTAATAATGCAACAAAGGCAATATTTTTACTGTTTGACAAATCCAAGACTGATTTTTTTTTTTCAAAATCCTCCAGCCCCAACATTTATTATATGGAAAATAATTCATTCTTTTTTCATTTTTTATGAATAAGAACAGAGACGACAGGTAATCAAAGTGACATTTAAATGCTTCAGCTTCTTTAATTGATTTAATGTTTGGGCAGTTTTGAGCAGGGTTGAAGCTGTTCAAGAGATTTATGCAAAAAAGGCAGAAAAAAAATGTTAATCCTAAAAGTTTTTATAGCATTTCTGTAAGTGGATGTTTTAGTCCTGACTGAGAGGATAAATTAAACTGAACCCTTAAGGTTAATGTTTTGAGTCTGTTTCAGTCAGATGTAGACTGAGATCTGCAGGTTCAACGCCTCCTCAATGTCTGTTTTCAGCTCAAATGAAACTGTGTTTTCACTGAAATGAGGAAGTGAAAGAGCGTTTGTGCATCAGATGAGTCACACCTTAGCTCTGGAGGAGCTCCGCCTCCTGCAGCACCATCACCTGCAGCACGGAATGGCACGGAACATAACCCCGACCTGAGCTGAAAGCCTCTGCTGCCACAGACCACACTGGTCTATTTCAGTGGTATCGGAAGAACAGCGCTGCAAGGCGTCATTAGCGAAGCAGTGTTTTTATGCATGAAGAGGTTTTTCTTTTTGTCAACACGATTTTAGCAACGGGGGGGGGGGGGGGGGTTTTTGGCGGTGGTGCTTGGCTGAATGAACAGCTGTCGCGCTCATTATGTCATTCACTCCCAACCTCTTCAATGCGCACACCGCCACTTCCTGTTTGCATAAAACACTTCGACTGACATGAACCGTAGAGGATTCATGAACCTTCTCGGGCCTAGTGGTCCACAGGGTTTGGTCTAGACCACCTGACCCTGACCCTGAACCAAGACCAGAGCATTTACAAGTGTATTATGGGAAATGACAGTGAGGTAACAGCTGTCGTTAAAGGTTCATTTATTTTTATGTACAAAAACAGATGTGTGTGTTTCAGTCAGTGTAAACATTGCTGTACTAATCCTTCTATGTGTCTGTTGTGTTTGAATGAGTCAATAAATCCACTAGAGGGCGCAGCTCTGAATTAACATAACGGACAAATACCATGAAGAAGAGTAGCGGCTGTTTTTGCCCAAACATGTTGAGGAGAGAGGTGGTTTCACTAATGTTGATATTGAAAGGTGAGTTGTCGTAAATACGTGTGTAGTTTCTCGAAAAAGTTCCATGATCTCTGAAAATTATTGTTTTCAAATCTCCCATCCCATAGTTCCAGTGGGGGTGCAACGTATTGTCTATTTGGTCCAAATCCATAAAAAAAGACAGATTAAATGAACACAGAGGATGGACGGACAGCACTGTGGGTATAAGAGGATCTAATGGAGAATACATGAACCTAAAGTAGAATAAATTAAGTGTGATTAAAGTTGAGTTCAAACCTCTCTAAATATTTTCCACTTGAATTAAATGTTTGAAACATATTTTGACAAGAATGAAGACAGAAAGTTAAATCATGTTTTAGACCAGGTTTAAAATACAATCCAGAGTCAACTTTATCACATTTTCTAGTGAAGGAACTTTAACTTTGCATTGGATTTTGAAAGTGGATGTTTTTGAAAATTTTTAGAAGAAATTCAGATTCTTGAATTTTTGGGGGCGGGGCTGTGTGCCGAAGAACACTGAATGGTGAAACACACTGTCAGTGTTCCACACTCCCGTTCACCCTCCATGTTTAACCCAGTGGCATCTGTGAACTTGTTTATTTCTACAACATGCTTTTGGTTTGTGTTTGGATCATTTGGAAAATGGAACAAAAGAAGAGAAGTTACGAGAAGTGGATGACGACGGTGACATTCATTTGACTCATTTTCATCTTCACCAAGGTCATTGTAATAATCTGTCTGTCCATTAGCCTAGAAATCTAGACCACATAGCAGCAGAAAATATTCTTGCCGAGTTTGTGGTCTAGCATCGCATGGTAGGAGCCCATCATTGGTCCAACACAAAGTATGTTGGACCAATCAAAACGCTCTGTCTGTGTAGCAAGTTGTTGGGGCGGGCTTTGCACAGTGACAACAGGGCTGTGCGAGGGCAAGATAGCAGAACAACCATAGAGAGCAACGAAGATGGATGTGGCTAAGGAACCACGCTTGATTGAATCGGCTTTTGTTGTCGATTTTTAAGTTAAGAGTTTTAAGAGTTCGACTTGGACTTTACTTTGAAAGTTGAGCATAAAGAAACATAGCCTGGTGAATGCGCAGACCCCTCGTGTGTTTCCGCTCAACTTCGTCAACTTCGTGAGCACACACAGGGGTCTGGAAACTCTTC
>JAQQZY010000001.1:34749278-34761333 GCA_030068375.1 Ostorhinchus rueppellii
CATTCAACGTGAATGATAAATACACTGGTCTGTGATGCGCTCAAGCTAGGCAAGATCAAAAACCCGGACATTTGAAGAAATTTATAAACGCCGACCGGACAGGCCGGACAACCTCTCAAAAGAGGACATATCCGGGCAAAAGAGGACGTATGGTCACCCTAGCTTAGTTGGCACTGCGCACAGTTAAGTTAAGCTGTTATGTTATGTAATGTTAGCTGGCTATCAATATTTGGCGAATATCTATTTAACTTTTTAAAATTATGAGTTATCTCAAACTACCGTAATAAGTCTACCTTTTCTCCAACGTTGCCCAAATCGCAAAGATGCACTCCTACTCCGACTGTCTGATCTGTCACTTCCAAGACTGCGCTCTCGCTAATTCACCTCCCCCGCCCCCTAAAGAGTATATGATTCAAGATGCATATCTGTAGTTGAGGCTACTTTAGTTGTCATGTACTCGACACGGTGGTGTATTTGCAACAAACACAAAATTTATAGAAATTTGAAGAAGCGCTGGGGGGGAATTAGTACCGGCAGGACGCTCCTCTTCAATCAGGAGATGCTACTCGGAGATGTTTCCTCTATAATTCATGGTTTTAGCAGCAAAAGCTCAACATGCTGTCAGATGTGAATCATGAAGTTTTAATCGATGGCCTGAAGCTGTGGGTGGGACTTCGACGTCTTCGACGTCACAGCAGGAAAAGGAAACCTCAGCACATCTGCTCTGCCGCCTCCTCAGGGATCAGTTCAACCACTGGTGAAAATATAGGATCAGGTCTTTTTTGTAAAGTCTGACAAACGATTAAAATGTTTAATCCGATGAATCACAGGGTTGCTGTGGGTTAATTTCGATTAATTATGATTAAATATAATTCATTTTTAATCTGTGTTTCATTTTGCACAAACTAACTCAAGAAATAAGGGAATATATATGCACTTAATGTGTTTGTCCAAGCTGGGCGACATGTTAGCCAAAGTGCTAACAGAATCCCAGACTGACGTATGCTTTGTGTTAATGTGGTATTTTAAACTGAAGTGCTTCGGTGAAAAGAAAACTCCTCCCTGCAGAGTGTGTCTAATACTTTTATGTGGGTCAACTGTTCCATCTTGGGTTTTTTTTACTCATATTTCCATCCATAGTCCAACGTGCTGTTTAGCGTCTTCCATCTTTATTGGTTAGTTCTGCTCCCTGTCACTACTGGATCAACTGCATATTTGTTCATGCACGACTTTCACTCTACTTGGACAAACTGACCCAAATGCTTTGCCAGAGAAATTCAGAGTCCTTCTGCACTGTAGATGGGTTAATTGCATTAAAATTTTGAATCACATTAATCATGATGATGGATTAATCCGCATTAATGCATTAATTTTGACAGCCCTAGTGAAGTCACATCGAGCTCATACATTAAAAGAGCAGGACTGAAAGCGGTGGGTTCTGATTGGTTCACAGTTTGGAAACAGGTTAAATCATTTGACTTGACACCATCACACATGCATTTAGAGAATTTAAAAAGAATTCAGAGTTTATTTTACATTATTTTTCACTTGCTATATACATGGTAATGTGTCTTATTGTATTTTTATGTCACAACATAAAGTAGATTTCTTTTCTTACAATTAAAAATCAAATTCAAAGTTTATTTATATAGTGCCAAATCATAACTGAAGTATCTCATGACACTTTATATACAGAGCCGATGGAAACCAGACTCTGAAGCCAATTTGCAGAAACCCAACAGAATCCAACAGATAAATTACATCTATCCTGTCACTTTATTCTTCATCACTGGCCAAATGCCCTGACATTAGTGTTGAACTGAGTCTGATATCCTGTCGTGATCTAAAGAGACTTTAAATTTTCTGTGAAATGCATCGTCATGAAGCTGAAAATGGGCAGTGGCAGGTTGATAAATAATTTTTAATGGGGCGCAGTATTCAAGTCAGTTTTCAGCTGCACGTATCACCATTAGGATACACCAAAGCACAAACATCACTATTTTAAAATATGGATTTAAAATAAAATAAAAATACAGAGGATTTGTTTTCAGTCGTGTATTTTTTATATGTAAATTTCACCTGTCTGTCCTTCAAACATGCACATTTTTCTATGACTCTATTGTTAAATCAGACATGTCCCTGACAAGTGTCTTTTCCACCTATAATATGGACAACGCATTTAGTCCAGGACTGAAGGTAGTGCAGGTAGATTGAATTGCATTAATAAAAAACCTTAAAACATTAAAAAAAAAAAAGTTCACCCATAGCACAGTAGTGTTACCTATCCACCTATTCGCTGATTCCATTTTAGAGGAAGGTCTTGATTCTTTTTTGGATATGACATTTACTTCTGTAGGTGGTGCTTAAGTGCAGTTTTTTACATCCCGAGGGTCTCCTATCTCTTGTATTTGAGGAGGTCTACTGTGCATGTGAAGGTATAACTAGAGACTATGGCGTTCTTAGATGGCGCCCCAAACAGGAAACGTGACTTGACTGCTCATGAAATCACCACAAACATTTTTAAACTGCATTTGAATTCAGGTTATACACAGTAGGCACCGGCTATATCATGTATAGCTCATTTATTTAAATATTAATGTTTATGGAAAATATTTTTTTGTCATTCCTATCATCTTCTGCTTCATGTGAGACAGATAACACCCTCTGTTGATGAGCCTCCACTGAAAACAGGCGTGTTTGATGTACAGATGTGTGGTTTGTGTAGGACGGATGCATTCACCTTAAAAGTGTCCAACAGTAAAATGTAACATAGACGTGATGCAGCAGGAACATGAATCTCCAGTTCAAGCAATGAGATGTTATAGTTCAGTTAAAGTAATCTGATTGGTTCCCTCGTTTTCTGTCTTTCAACAGATCATCTTCCGGAAGATCAGCGATGTCAAACGTGAGGAGGAGGAGATGCTGAAGAGGAAGAACGAGGCTCCTCTGAACCTTCCCCCTGACCACCCGGTGCGACGCCTCTTCCAGCGTTTCCGTCAGCAGAAGGAGGCTCGTCTGGCGGCCGAGCGAGGAATTCAGGCCAGTGGTGATGTGGAGAAAGGCGCATCTCACCCGGAGCCGTCTAGGCCAGAAATCCTGGCCTCCACCAGTATCGTCATGGTAACAGAGAGCCCCGCAACACCCACCACCTCCTCCACGTGTTCATCTGTACGGACCTCAGGCCGAAGCATGCTGCACGCCGCTGCCACGCAAAACAGCAACATGAGCGGCTGTAAGTCAGTGGAACCGCCCAAAGCTAAAGGCTGGGGTCGATTCAAGGAGTCGGTGGTGAAGGCAGAGTCATGGAGCAGCGTATCCAAGGCTGAGTCCATGGAGACACTGCCTGATAGAACTAAGTGTCATGATGAGGTGTCTCTGAAGAAAACCGATTCCTGTGACAGTGGCATCACAAAGAGCGACCTCCGCTTGGACAACGTTGGCGACGCCCGGACGCCACAGGAGAGGAGCCCGGTCCAATCAGAGGAGAAGAGATCGTTCTGTCCGATCCCCGAGCAGAGCTTCCAGGCCTCGTTCCTGGAGCTGAAGCAGGAGCTACGAGGAGACATTGGATCTCTGAACAATCGCATGGCAGCGCTGGAGACTCAGCTGGCAGAGATGCTCCGCCTCCTCAAATCCAGGAAGTCATCAGGCTCCTTCTTCGAGATCTCGCGACCACCGTCACCTGACTCAGACAAAGACAGCTTCTCCTAAACTGGATTGGCGGAATGAGGTGGACTGTTCCTGATGCCATGATGAGGCCAATATCAGAACTCAAACTGCACTTTGGTGGTTCGCTGGCATCTCTCGCCATGAACCGAAAGACAACTGGAAACCAGTAACGAATAAAGAATGATAGCACCTTTGGTCCTCTGGAAGATCTGGAACCGTCAGACCTTCACAGATTAAGGCAATAACAGCAGATGGCTTTAACATTGGCTTTAACCGGAGATTTGCACTGTGATGCAGGAGATACCGAGCTTCTGTTGGGTCTGGGCCTCTAAGCCTGAGACTAGAATGTTTGCACTCATTGGTTAATGGTCAAATATAATAGTTTAACTATAGAAGACAACATGCTGGTGATGGAACTAATGAGTTCATGGTTTGCTCCTCCAGTTCCCTGGTCTCGCAGTCAGTGGGTTTATGGGTAATCGGGGTAAATATGGCCTGTGGTTCAACACAAACTTAGAGTTTTTATTCTACAACATAAAGTACAAAAGTAAAAACCTCAGTTTGAAGCTTCTACATGAAGGAGGATGTTTAGATGATCTTCACTGTGTCGACTGTAGATCAGGTCTGAGGTGGCATAGACGTCAGCAGATGGAGGCTTCACATTGATGATGAACTTGTGTTTTCATTTCATTTCTACTTGTGGTTTTCACTTGTGTACTTTATGTTGTTGAACAAAACAATGCCTTTCTTATCTCCAACAATCCAAACTTGATGCACATCTTCTCTGGCTTTGTGTCAAGGGAACCAGGCAAATGCAGATGTTAAACATGTCTCCATGGTAACGGAGGGTGGAGTCTGGCTCCTCCTCATGGACCAAGATCGGTCACTTGTGTAACTGATGTTGTGATTGACAGAATCACAAACCGATGCCCGTCTCATCTTTTCCATATTTTTCCAGGTTTGTGGACCGTTGTGTTCAACTGGAAGAGGCGGGTCTAATGCTACCAATCACTGCTCTGTGGCTGGTTGTTGGGGCTGTCATTCACTGACCTGTTACTGTTAAAGCAGGAGGCTGTTGAACATCATGACCAGACTTTGGGCTGTAGGTTGGAGGGTTCTGACAGAACGCCTCAATGGAAAAGAAACACTGTGCACAGGTTGTTTCAGGTCCTGGACGAATGCGTTACTAGATGCACTGAAATGAAGGAGCTGAAGCTTAGATTTTATAAAACTGCATGTTTCCAATGTTATGTCCTCAGCCCTGATGGGATTTAATGAATCTGAATGTGAATAGAACAATGATCCAAAGGTTTTGGGTCCGTAGATATGAGTCAGTTTGATGAAATGTATCTTAAAATACATATTATGACTCTTTAATTTAGGAATTAAATAAGGGACGGTCACATTTAGGCCAAACCTCCACCTGATACTGAATACATCTGTCACATGACCTGATAATGGTTAAGGAACCGGTACAAACCAGTATAAACCAGTCTGACTGATGACCTGCAACATGACGGAAAACAAGTGAAGCCAAAACACATCTCATCTTTCTCTTTCATTTCTTCCTAAAAATGTTCAATCAAAGCTTTTTATTCCACTTTTCCTTCCTTAAACAGTGTCCTTAATGTTTAGACCAAAACACCAGTCATTTACTTAGATTATCACTGAAACAGAGAATTAATAAGTCAAACTCAAATCACACAACAAATAAAAAAACAACCAAGCAGATTTAAGTCAGTGCTGTAAATTCTCTTCATCTTTACACAGATGAAAATACATTAAACATAAATTTACAACCACAAGTTCAACATCCTGTGAAACTGATTAAAACATACAGGTCAGATTTGTTATTTTTCACTCGATTAGACAAGTGGGTTTTCATTTGCACTGCTGACTGTTTTATTTATCAGCACTTATCAAATAATAAAGACTAACATTCAGTGTCACGTTTAATCTGCAGTTAACTTCCGACAGAGGAGGAAGCCATGTCTATTTCCATCTTTAGCTGCAGAAAAAAACCTGCTAAATTCTTTATCAGCACTTGTCCGATCTGACCAGTGTGTTTCCAGATTTACTCTCTTGACATGGTGTTGGAGCTGATGGTTTGGATTCACCGTTCAGGACGTTATATTCATCATCACATGTTCTTATGGTCGGATTATTCAACAATCCCGCAGTCCTTAAAACAGAGCACAAACACTTGTACCAGTTTTTACAGGTTTTACTAAAGGATAGAGTTTTTCATCTGGAGACCTGTTAAATCTCTCTCTGTCTCTTTTTCTCCTCCTTTACCCTCTCTCTTTTACCCCAACTGGTCCTGCCAGACGTCTATCCTCCACGAGTCAGGGTCTGCTCCAGGTTTCTGCTGTTAAAAGGAAGTTTTTCCTTCCACCGTCACCTGTTACAAGTGTTTGCTCCTGGAGGATTCTGTTGGCTTTCTGTAAATTGGCTTTGGAGTCTGGCTTACAGTGTCATGAGATAACTTTTGTTATGATTTGGTGCTATAGAAATAAATTTGATTTGATGTAAATATTATATATTAACCCTAATACAGTATGTTAAATACATGCTAAAATTCTGATCCCCAAACTCATAAATCTGGTATAGATTATTGAACACAAGTGATCACCAAAGTTTCCAACTTTGAAAATTCCCGAAATTTTGCAACCCTAATTGAGACATAAATACATCTAATCCCAAACAAACGCATATGAATTATATGCTCAAAACTAAACATCCCAATGCTGATAATGATTCATTTTGTTGCTTTTTGTATGTATTTTACTCAGTCAACCCAAAAATAATAGGCCTGTGGTTCCTTTTGGATCCTGAACCAAAACCTGGGAATCACAGCTACTGAACAGGATTAAAAACAAAGGAAGAATTAGCATTTTCACCCAAAAAGGTGATGGTCACGTTTTGGCTTCATCTTTTTAAGATGTGTTGTTGAGGTCACATGGGTCACTGCTGTGATTCTTTTTATTGGCTTCTTAGGGCAGGAGGAGAGGCAGTCAGGTGACTTTTATTCATATTGTTGACATTGTGGATGAAACTGAGCCTGTTTGACACATATTTTCATTTATTCATTTAATCTGACCAGAGAACAGATTTCCATCCACTAGGGGGATCGTCAACCAGGAGGATCTACATGGTTTATTTTGTATCACTTTGATAAAGGAAATTTTTTCTCACATCAGTCAGTGCAAAATCCCAAAGGCTGTGGACTCTGTTGGAATTTAGAATGATTTAAGATTTAAAGTTCCATCATCACATATATGGCCACTAGGGGGCAGAAGGATGAAAACGCCCCCTTCTCCGGGACACATGTTGTCTTATATTGTGTTATTTTCTTTGATTGGTTCCTGTGTTTTCTCAGACCTGAGGACTCCTGTGGACAAAGAGAATGATTTCAAACAGCAGCGTTGTTGTCCGTTATCAGGGTTTCATCCGTTTTATTCCAGATTCAGAATCATCGTCACTTTGTTCTGGAGTGAAACTGAGTCACATCAGAACCAGTGATATCTACCATGAGTCCAGCCCCTGCTGTCGGTTGTTTCCATGGTTCAGATCTGGTCTCTGATATAGAACCAGATCTTTGGGTTTCAACCAGTTCTTATCCTGGTTTTGTCCAGAATCAAGACCTGCTTACGTCACGTTCTGTGGGCAGGGCTAATGTGACCATGAAGAAACTAAACTGCCATGTTTTAAAAGCCAGACCTAGTGCTGTGTCTGAGAATCTTGTAGCATCAGGAAAGCAAACGTATAGGGATGGAATGATGAGGCTCAGGTCAAAGTGGTTTGTAGAAGGTCTGGAGGTTGCACCACCTCAGAACCAGAACTAGAAAAGCCCAGAATTATCCCTGGGTTCATGGTGGTGGGACATGTTTTAGTGATGTTTAATGGAGAACAGCGTGGGTCAAATAACTGTGATTGGTTTATCTTTATCATCTGTGCCTCCATTTTAGTTTAGTAAAACTTAAATCTCGTCTATGCAAGTGATTGTCTTTGAAATAAAAGCAGTTTCTTTTGTGTTTACCATCACATTAACACCTAATATTTACACTGACATTACTTTATTTCATCAGCTTTTCACTGATGTAGATACAAAGATTTTGATGCAGAAATTTCTGTTTTACATCAATTTACATCAATTTAACTTAATATCAGAAACCGTTTCTGATCCAGACTCATGGTTGAACTTCTCACATTGATGTGCCCAAAACAGAAGAAGCTGTAAAATCCAGATTTCTCCGGTAACAGAATAGAAAAGAATGGACTGAATGGACCTTTAGTTTAGCATGAATAATTAAATTAAACCTACTGAATTGTAATAGCACCTTCATATCTTCAAATGAAGAACAGAACTGTTGCCAATGATCTGATGAACATCTTTACTTCAGTGTCTTCAACGTCCATAAAACTGTGGAAAAAGAATTTGTGTACCACGACAAATCATAAATGATTTAAGAGGAATGAATGTGATCGGCTTGTGTCGGTCAACGTAAAACCTTAGACTAAGATTTGTACTGTTTTGTCTGCTATCTGAAAACTTCCCTGAAGATTTGCAATAAGAAGAATGATGATGATGTGACTTGACATATTTATGTTTTTTTTAGAAGATATATGATGTACAGTATAGATACATGAGAGCAACTCAAAAGGTTATAGTTCAAGAAATGCCATAAAAAAAGTAAGACAAAGTTTTTTTGTGGCGTAAATGTATGAACACTTGTATACAGATGAAGACTCGTGTATCATGTTCTGATTCATCATCCCCCATCTTTATCTCATTTGGTTAGATAGTCAACCAATGAGAAATCATACAACTGGTATTCGTTTATTAATTTATTTGACCATTTATTTAACAGGCATGGACTCACTGATATTCATCTTTCTCCAGAACATCCTGGTGAAAACAGGAAGAAGTAAAGTAAAGACTCCATATCTTATGCTTTCTGTGTCTGGTTTTCAGATTAAAGTCCATTGTAACTGGATATAATAATGTCTTTGTATAAATCAAACTTTGGCCCCTTAAAATCTAAAGTCAGTTCTATGAAACATCAATTCGGACTTTAAGGTTCTTGTGTTAAAAAAATTAAATTCTGTAGTTTTAAGTTGAGTATCATTTGCAAACATGATGAGTCTAAGCAGTTTCCAAAAAATATTGAATCTGTTCAGAAACAAATCTAATAAGTATTTACTATAAATATATACTACATACTACTGCTGAGTGTTGTCTTCCATAAAAACAATGTGAGTGAGCTCATAACTAATCAGATTTTTATCCTCTGATCTCCCATTTAAGATTTTAAACACCCTTCAAAGTCCTTTAAACAGACTCAGTGATTATAAACTGTTCTCTTATAAGTTTTCTGGAGTTTGAGAGTCATCTTCAAACATGAGTAAAATGCCAGAGCTTTGCATTAACCCTCTGTTTATCACTGGAATCAGAACAATAAGTCCTGTGAGACTCATCTTCCTAAAGATTAAAACAGCTCTCAAATCAGTTCAGAACTTGGCTGCAACATTTTTAAAGTCCTAATATACGTCAAATTCTGCAATTTTAAGTTGAGTATCATCTGCAAATGTGATTACCCAGACCTGAACAAACTGGATCTGTTCAGTATCAGACGTTGGTGTCAGGACACAGATTCCAGTGAAATATACTTGACTGAAACTGATGATGTGGGGTGTGTGTTTGTCTTTGATATGTCCTGTTTCCTGTGTCGTGTCCTATAATCTATCGTCTTAATATGCAATTATTGCCATTTCTGCCGGTGTCGATGGCACCATCCCATGAGCCCCATGGACACTGATGCACTTCAATCGTCGGTCGCCCTGCACGACAATGGTGGTTTTTTTTAACGGACTCAGTACATAAAATGCCCGAGGCCTCGTCTCTGAAACGTCGGTCAACATATGTAATGTCCGCCTTCTGTGCATGAAGAGCACCTCCATGTTAAAGTGGTACTTATTAATACTATTATCACGTATGCACTGTTTAGAAACCCACCGCTTTTGGGGAGGAGCTTAAGAGAAAACCACTGATGTAATCTTCAATGTGTTCTTCACTTAATGTCAGGAATGAAAACTATCAGCACAAAGTTTATTTCTAAAATATCACATCAAATCTCAATAAATGATTTTATACTTTGTACTTTTGTCTGTGGATGTTTCTTCTTTGATGTTTATTCCATTAAAACTGAATCCATCATCAACCTATAGACATCTGAACATTTAGCAACAGCGTATCGGAGGTTTACTATAAGGGTTTAATACGTGATCGAGATGATTTATTTATTCATATTACCATTAGTTGTATTTAAACTAACCTCCAAAAATGAAAAACCATTTAGATGCGGAGGGTTCACCTTTTTAGGAAAACACCTTTACTAAGTGCTGTTTTCTTATTTTCTGTGCATTTATTCATGTTCGACTTCTTTTCACAGTAACATCCAAGACTCTGTCAATGAATTTTAATTGAAGTAAAAGCAGTGTGTTCTTCATATTTAAATCTCAGTGACGAAACTTAAAAAAACCAACACATTGAACAAAATGTGAACCAGTCAGAACCATTTTTCTTGAGCAACGATGAGTCAGGAAGCAAGTCCATTGTGTTGGCTATCATTACCGTCCAAATTACTGATGTTTTTATGGTTTATTTTGTAGATTTATCTGTGGTTGATTTTCACATTTGATTCTATGTAATGTGGATGACGTAATACGCTTATTGAGCTGAAAGAGTGCATATGGCCACCTATTGTAGTAGAAGAGACATGATTCCAACAGTGAACTGTTTCATGAAACCAGAACAAAGACAACAGTTGGATTAAACAGCTGTAGTTTGACCAAACCGTCCATGTGAACGTACATTTATTCATGTGTTTTTACTGCGAACATTATACTGAATCATGTCAGATTTTCAACAGATTTGTCTGAACAGGTTTAATGAAGCAGTCCATTTGTTATGTTGATATAAACTTCTCATGGTCATGTTCTTCTATTGTGTGTGTGTGTGTGTGTGTGTGTGTGTGTGTGTGTGTGTGTTATTGGGGAGTGTTTCTGTGTCAGGTTTGTGTAAATGTTTCATACTCTTTTTCAGTATTGATCATCTTACATCTGTGCTCTGACTGTTCTTCCTCCTTGAGGGAATCCCTGAACCTCCCCCTCTGAAAAACACTCTGCAGAGCTGCCCCCCACCCCCAATGTCCCCCCAGTCGATGATCTGCATTGCAGTGCCGGCCCCCCTCCTCCTCTTCCTCCTCCTCTTCCTCCTCCTCTTCCTCAGGTTGATCTGCAGTAACACATGAGGCTGATCCTCTGTCTGACACTGAAAGTCCCCCTTCCCCACCCCCTCTCCCCTCTGCATCTGTTTAATCCTAAGGACACAGCGTCCTCTACAGGCCGACAGCAGCAGGACAGCATTGCTCAGCAGCCTCTGTCACTGCAGATCCATTAGAAACTGAATAAACACTGGGTGTCGTTTTGTTTAAAGGTTCAGTTCAGTCTAAATCAGCAGTTTGTTCACAACACAATGGCCAAATAAAAGATTAAACTGAAACAATAAATACATTAAAACAGATTTGTCTAAAGGCCAAAGTGAATCATTCATGTGTCCACATGCTTACTGATAACAACAGACCTGGTGTTTCCTCTGAAGATGAGATGGCAGGAAGAATCTGTGATTCTCTGATGTTATGATACAAATCTGTCCTTTGGTTTAGTTTCCGGGGAATATGTCTGTAATGAGGAGGTTTATGGATGTGATGAAGTAGGACATAATGCATGTAGTAGAAGTAGTAGATTTAGATGTAATAGTTGTAGTTGTAGTGATAGTAGATGTAGTAAATTTAGTAGTAGTGGTAGTAATAGTAGTAGTAGATGTAGTATTGGTAGTAGTAGTAGTAGATGTAGTACTGGTAGTAGTAGTAGCTGTAGATGTGGTAGTAATAGTAGTAGAAGTAGTAGTAGTGGTGGTAGTAGTAGTGGTAGTAGATGTAGAAATTGTTGTAGATGTAGTAGTGGTGGTAGTAATAGTAGTAGATGAAGTAGTAGATGTTGTAGGGGTAGCAGTAGTAGTGGTATATGTAGTAATAGTAGTGGCATTTGTAGTATATGATGTAGTAGTAGTAGTAGTAGATGTGGTATTAATAGTAGCAGTAGATGTAGTAGTAGTAGTAGTAGTGATAGTAGAGGTAGATTTAGATGTAATAGTAGCAGCAGTAGTAGTGGTGGTAGATGTAGTAATAGTAGTGGCTCTAGTAGTAGATGTGGTATTAATAGTAGCAGTAGATGTAGTAGTAGTAGTAGTAGTAGTAGTAGTAGATGTGGTATTAATAGTAGCAGTAGATGTAGTAGTAGTAGTAGTAGTGATAGTAGAGGT
>JAQQZY010000001.1:34762260-34774757 GCA_030068375.1 Ostorhinchus rueppellii
CGTGTATGGAGGTGTGGAGCCTGTGTGCGCAAGTTGGCTTCTCATGTGTTTGTAAATCCGCGCTCTGAGACAAGCGCACAAGCCCCTCCCCCGAAAATCTTGGCATAGTTCGAACACTGGTAGTGGCTCTAGTAGTAGATGTAGTAGGAGTAGTAGTAATAGTAGTAGTAGTGGCACCAGTAGTGAATGTAGTAGTAGTAGTAGTAATAGTAGTAGTAGTGGCACCAGTAGTGAATGTAGTAGTAGTAGTAGAAGTAGTAGTAGTAGTAGTGGCACTTGTAGTATATGTAGTAGTAGATGTGGTAGTAATAGTAGCAGTAGATGTAGTAGTAGTATTCGTGGTAGATGTTATAGTAGTCGTAGTAGTAGTATTCGTGGTAGTAGTAAATGTTGTAGTAGTACTGGCAGTAGTAGTAAATGTAGTAATAGTAGTAGTGGCACTGGTAGTAAATGTAGTCGTAGTAGTAGTGGTACTAGTAGTAAATGTAGTAGTAGTAGTAGTAGTGGCACTAGTAGTAAATGTAGTAGTAGTAGTAGTAGTAGTAGTAGTAGTAGTGGCACTAGTAGTAAATGTAGTAGTAGTATTAGTAGTGGCACTAGTAGTAAATGTAGTCGTAGTAGTGGTAGTACTAGTAGTAATAGTGGTAGTAGTGGTAGAGGTGGTAGTAGTAGTGGTACTAGTAGTAAATGTAGTAGTAGTAGTAGTAGTAGTGGTACTAGTAGTAAATGTGATAGTAGTAGTAATGGTACTAGTAGTAAATGTGATAGTGGTAGTAGTGGCAGTAGTAGTAAATGTGGTAGTAGTAGCAGTGGCAGTAGTCGTAAATTTAGTAGTAGGTATATTTGCAGGTACAGTTGACAGGGCCAGTTTTATATAAAAGTTGTTTCTGTTTCCCTCAGCATCAGTTCACCTCTTCCTTTCCTTTTGCCCCCCCTCCCCAGATGTTTTTATACCAGTCAGCGCCGGGTGTCATGACAACGGCTGATGTCAGGGCCTTGATTGGCTGCACGTCCTGGGACCGGCCACTGCCGTTTGCAGTCAGAACTGCTGAGTGGACCCTCCTTTTTAAAGGCCGTGGCCCCGCCCCTCACCCCCGCCCCCATCCCCCCCTCTTCTCCTGCCGGTTCATGGCCTCCTATTATTTAGCCGATTTGTTTTTGCATCCTGGCTGAACCTTCTAGTGTTAGAGGAAAAAACTGCAGCTGGATCATATATGTGCCTCTGCAGGGACGCCGGGGGCATAACCTAACAAATGTGTGGGGTCAATTGGTAAGGACTGCTTTCTGTTGTGTTCCTTGTGCAGAGGTAGGGTTAGGTGGAGGTAGAGTACTGCTAAGTTGTGTGTTGGGGTGGGAGGGCCGTGGTGATGGAGAGCTTGGACTCGACTCGGACTCCATGTTAAAAACGTTAACGTTGAAACTCGATATATTTCAGAGCCTCGCAGTCAGACTCGGACTCCTGATGAATTTAAGGCAAGTGTTCTGGTTTTCCATTGACCTGCTCGGAACAGGTCCACTGAAAACCAACTCAGTAGTTCGTCTATTCTCTGAAACAGCATGTGTGTAAAATAAACTTGTCCCTGGATTAATAAGTGTTGGGATGAATGGTTCTTTTCATGCTGGAACAGAGCGTTTGTGACGTTGCTGATGATGATGATCTGCCAGCTTGTTGGTTGGCGACTCAGATATTAAGAGTGAGCTCCTGTTGCTCGCTGCTACAGGCCGGACGGACGAGGAGGATGTCAAAGTTACCTGGTTCCTCTGACTCGAAGGATATCGGCGACCGGTCAGTAACCAAACTCAACCAGGACAGACGGACAGGTGGATGGATGGGTGGATGGACGGATGGATGGATGGATGGATGGACAGAGAGATAGATTGATGGACGGATGGATGGATGATGGATGGACGGACGGATGGACAGACAGATGGATGGGAGGCTCAGTTAGAAAAGAACTCAGTGTTTTCTAGAGATACTTTCTGCAGTGAATCAGGGGAGATTCAGGGAAAGGAGACTGGGTTTATCAGGCAGATCAACGAGAATAAGAAAAGACAGACACAACTCAAGTGTGAAAAGTAAAAAGCTGTTTTGGATGTTGAACATCATCATGAAGACGATTAAAGATGCCAGCTGATCTCAAGAAGAAAACAAACCACTTGAACATCAAGATGCCTCATCCATCTGCCTCTGAGAGCTCAAGGATGACTTAAGAAGAGGAAGAAGCTAAACCAAAGCTAATCACACAAGGATAATGAAAGGGATGAGTGTAAGGGGGGGGTAACGGTGGGGGCGGTGTAGGGTCAGCTACACAAACAATGTTACCCTCGGTACATTTAACATCAAGCCCCGCAGGCGACAACAATGGCGTCAGCACGGCCCTTCTGCATCTGAACGTTGCTAGATTTCTCTCTGGCTGGTTTCAGTTTGCTCGAACAGCACAAACAATCGACAGGGTTTTTTTTTTCTGTTTTTTCCATCGTGCTCAGCAGGTCACAACTCGTATAAAGACACAAAGGCGGACGCCGCCTGTCAAAAGCCGGCAGAGAATGTGAGGCCCGGCGTCTGAAGGCGGCGTCCATCGTCAGGCTAAAAATCGTTGCTATGGTGCTTCGGTGAGGAGTGTTACTGGTTGAGGTACTGTCCTTCTAATCTGGCCTTTACACAGTCTGAGGAGGTTGAAGACGGTGTGTTTGTGGTGTCATTACTGATCCAATATCAGATCAATAAATTATCAGGTTGAAGAACAAAACCTGTTCTGGTCATTCACAGGTTGGTCGTTAAAACCAAACAAACCTCATGAAACTTGTCTAGTTTTCCTTTGTGATGTCCGTCTGAGTAAAGATGACCTCAGTTTAACGTCACTAGGCTCTGATATTTTTACTTTTGGAAATGAGGATGTTCCTGCAGTGAATAAGTCGATGTTTCTTCTGAAATAAGTTTCCTGAAGGTTGGTTTTGTGTCTGAATCGGTCTCTCTGCGTTTTTTTCTCTACTTCTTTGTGATCGATTAGATTCTGTTCATGGGTTGTGCTTCTGAGGTGAAACACTTGGTTATTGATCATAGCTTTTTGTTTGGTGGGTTCTCCTGTTTGAGGATGAACCATGTGTCATGTTTTCATCCAGTTAATCTCATTACCTTCCTTCACTTTTCCTGGTTTTTCATTGGGTCATACTTTAGAAAAAGTAGATGTACTGATGAAATGATCTGGGCAAATCCTCTAACTATATCATTCTATGTTTTAAACATATTGTACCTTATTAAACTGGAGCCAAATTTGAATTTTTATTAAAAGATTGCAGCATTCAACAGCAGATCTGAATGATGAAGACGCCCAAACAAGACAGTTTCTCCATCATTTCATCTTAATTGTCTGTGAAACGGATGCCACATTGTGGTGGAGTCCTGCTTTCTTTTTTCACACTGACATAGTGGTTCTGGTTTTATGGATGACTGTCTTGGCGTGAGCCATGTTTTCTAATAATATGCAGAGTTAGAGTTATATTGTCAGATCAGGTCCCCTTCCAGTCATTTCCTAAACATGTAAAACATGCAGATGAAAACTACTTGATCTATTGTTAAAAATCCTAAACAACTGATGAATTTGGAGGCAATGCTGAGTCAGTTTATATGAATCCTAAAACTTGATTCCCAGAGTTATTAAACATTCAATTTATAATTATGAGAAATCAGATTAACACACCTGAATTTCTCCTCTATATTCTGATGTCTTCATACATGTATACCTGTTAATCTAATTTGTTTCATTACTTTACATCTACACATGGAAAAATAAATAAATAAATCATAGAATACTGAAGTGATGTAGAAAAACATGAGCTAAAGACAATACGAGGAAGTTTGATTCTATCATCACTACGTACATACGAACTCTGAAAGTATTCCAATAATGGACTGATACATCTAAGCCAAAGTTTATCAGTTATTGAATTTCTGAAGTGCATGTAAACACATCAAATTTGATTATTACAATTATCTGATTACAGTTATTGGATTTATGCAGTTATGTAAACGGATTCAGTGCCACAACTGAGACTTAATTTGGTTCAGAGACAAAAACCAACTCGGTTAAAGTTAGAAAAATGTGTCAGAAAAGAAAGGAAGTTTCCCTACAATGTACTTGAACTATGGTTGTTTTAGTTATCTTCACTTACTGACCCGTGTGGTCATTTCCATCATGAGGTCGGGTTGTTTCATTCAGAATCCAGAAAATGTGAACTTTTATAAAATACAAACATGATGGTTTAGTTAAATGATGTTTGACACCTGAACATGCATCATTCTTTGTGAAGACACATTAACACCTGGTAAAAAAAAAAAAAAAGGGGCTTAACATTCAGGTTCCATCAGTAGGAAACAGCAGTGGCTGATGGGAATAAAATCAGTTTGACCTGATGATGGCGCTAAAGTTAAACCACACTGTGTGATGACATTTCAGTCTTAACCAGAGGCCAAATGAAAACATGAGCATCATCTGCTGCAGCATCAAATGACAGCAAACTGTCAGGTCAAAACAGGGGTGTCAAACATACGGCCCATGGGCCAAAACCAGGCCGCCATAATTACGCTGAAAATATTAACAGTCAAGGATGTTAAAAATCATTGTATTTAAACTTCCATGTGCAAACCAATATGGTCTAAACTGGGTCAGACCAGGAAAATGATCTATATTATAAAAGCCAAGTGGTGTGTATGTGTGTGTGCGTGTATGTGTTTCTGTATCTGGGGATTCACATAAAATCTGGAAAGAGCTGACTACTGCAGTTCGGCAACCTGATGTGTTTTTGGTCACGGAACAGACTAGCAAAAGCAGCAACTGATAGGACCAAAATTTTGGGAGATATTATTAATTTGTACAGGGTGTACCCCACCTTCACCTTTAAGTACCTGGGATAGGCTCCAGTGACCCCATGACTCTAGTGAAGATAAAGCAGGTTCAGATAATGAATGAATGAATGAATGAATATTAGTAATTTTGGACTACAACGGTCTCACAATCCCATTGTTATACCCAGAATGCTTTGGTGGAGACTACTGGCCAAATGCGGTACAGCATGCATGAATACACAACACATAAACTCCCACATCTAGAACCCGTGGAGCCCCACAGGTCAATGCACTAGTAAGATAATAACTCATAAATAGTGACACCTACAAATTTATCTCTTTGTTTTAGACTAAAAAAAATTAAGTGTTCTTTCACACAAAATATGAATGTCCTGAAATTTATCAAGACAAAAATGGCAATTTTACTACTAATGTGACTAAATGTTTTGTGCATTTGTAGACCCACTGTGGTGCATACGTTGTAATGTGCAAGTCGTATTTTCATCCACATTGAGAATTCTGTGTAGCTTTACACTGCTGCTTCATATTATGCTTTTATCACAATTTGGACAAAAACATGACTTTGAAAATTCTGCTACAAGGCTAACAACGTGTACACGATCAACTGAAACATAACATTGTTAAAATTGCACTTATTTTTCTTAAGAAATTTCATGGTTGTGGCTGATTATATCATTGACATTTTTTAAACTGTAGTTTGTAGATGTAAACATTTTCATAATATACATTTTTCACTGTTATTATTTAACTGGTCCGATCCACTATAGATCATATTGGGCTGAATGTGGAACCTGAACTCAAATAAGTTTGATGTCCCTGGTTTAAAGGTTCAACATGGAAGTCGTATTTATGTTATGAAGATCTCTCGACACCTCAGCAGCTTCTACAACAGCTCATGAATGTAGAAACTTATGAAACCCAAGACACATGACCCTGAGCTCATGGAGGCACGACTTATCCATGTTGAACCTTTATCTGTTCTGTCGTTATGTCTCATGTCATTCCTCACGTCAGTGTGTGTGGGTTTTTTTTTGGGTGAACTCATGTGACTGACAACATTGCTCCTCCCAACAGGTTTCCCAAGGGGACGCTACTGAGAAGCTGGCTCACCAAGTCGCGGCCCAGGTTGCTGCTGCTGATCGCAGGGTTGAAGAGGCCTCAGGTGACCCTCATGAGGAGGAAAAGGATGAAGCGCACAAAAGTAGCAAAGGCCACGTAAGCGGTAAATATGGCTTATGTTGCATGGAGGAATGCTGAACCCCCGTCAACAATACACTCAGGAATGCTGGGAAATGGCGTCCATAAGCAGCAGCAGCAGCAGAACATCAACCTGTAGCCTGAAGATATTCATTAAAGATTAGAGACCAGATCATCAACCAGGAAGAGGCAGAAACTGAACAGGTTTCATTAAATTAGACTACATCAGGTTCCAATATTTAATGACATCTAGTGGTGAAGTTACAGATTTCACTGCCCACAGGAATGAATCTACACATCACCCATAATGAAGTAGAGAAAAATAAAAAAGAAGGGGTTCTGAGCTATGGTAGAAACATGGAGGACAATAGAATTCAGCCATCAGTTGGATGATTACAGTCTGGGAAACACTGTCAACATTATATTTCATTTGAATCATTGGACTGGGCCCTTAATAAGAGAAGAAGTCCAGAACTTTGTGTCCAAATAGAGAAAATCCCACTTATTTCAGTCAATATGGAACAGCAGCTGCTCAACTTTTATAGAAACAACTCTGTGCTGCATTCAGGTGACCTAGAAAAACCTGCAAAACTACTGTGTTGTGATTTGATTGTTGGAATATTATATTCAAAAAATGAACATCAGTTTGGGGAGAAACAACGTCCTCCAATCACAAGAACCAGAAATGTAGAGATTTAGACACAAAAATGAATGACTTTAGAGAATAGGTTTTGTTAAATACCAACAAGTCCAGTGATTTCCCAGATTACAGACCTTTAACTGGATTGAGTGTGAGGTCATCAACATGATCAGACGTAACCTTCTGACACTGACAGGTGAAGTGGTGTTAATTACCCTGCTTCCTGAAAGGAATGCAAGGGGTACTGTTTTTGGTTCAGTTTGTTTCCTTGTTTTTTTGTTAACACTTTTGCAGCAAAACTATTCATTAAATTCATACCAAATAGGTTTATAGATTGCCAGTGACCCAGGATAGATGTGATTACATTTTGGAAAAAGTAGGTCAAAGTTAAATTTTTTTATGAATTTCTAAAATCTTGTTTTCCCCTGTTTACTGATAATGGACAAAATTTATTTATGCTGTCTGTCTATGCTTACATCAGCCCACACATAGGCTAGACATGAAAACATCAGCTGGATTGATGCCAAAATAAGATACAATACGTGCAAGGGGTGGCGTTTGTTGTGCCTGGCACCACATTTTATTTTATAAATGTATTTGTGTATTTGTTAGGGACATTAATGAACATCAGATGTAAATATTATGGATTAAAAATCCCAATGCAGGTAAAAAAATATAACACCATTAAAACTTACAAATAGAACAATAGAGGACATAAAAACAACCACACATTAAAAGGATAAAAGTTCAAATTGATCTCAGACTGGTTTGCTTTCAGCCACTATTTGAGTTGAGTTTTAAAGGTGGGATATATGTTGGGCCCTTCACAGAAAGTGAAGTCTGAAAAGTTGCTCTGCTGTTTGGACCTCAGACCACTCTCTAGTGGGTGCTCTGGTTATGTTGATGATCTCAGTCCAATGGGACTTGTCAGTGGCTGGATATATTAGATACCAAGTGAACATGTAGACCTCTAAACAGCAAAATGTTCAAGAATAGGATCTGAGACACTTTGACAATGATGTGAAAATCACTAGGTCAGATCATCTCCAAATCTTGTCATTCATTCCTAATATAAAATGGTTTTCACCTACCAAAAGTATCTAAAGAACAACCACCAGATATTAACAAATCCAGCATCTATGGGAGCAGAACATTATTACCACCTGTATCATAATGTGTAGCTTTCCCTTTTTCCACAAAAACAGCTCTGACCCAAGGCGTGGACTCCACCAGACCTGTGAAGGTGTGCTGTGGTATCTGGACCAACACATTAGCAGCAGATCCCTGAAGTCCTGAAAGTAGAGAGGTGGACCTCTATGGATCAGATCTATTTGACCAACAGCTCCCACAGATGATCAACAAAATAAATAAATGAAAAAAAGATCAAATTAACAAAAACTGACCAAAATATACAACAAAATGAACACAAAAAAAAAAAAACACAATAAAAAGGAACATGATTGTTAACAAAACGAAGAAAACTGTCAGCACACTGAACAAAATGAGCCAAAAAAAGAATATAATCAAAAATAAAAATGAACAAGTGCACAACAAACCCCACCCCTCACACATATTTCACCCATTACAGGTAGATGGAAAGATTAAAAAAAAAAAATCATTAAAAAAATTTGAATTTTGACCTGCCTGTAATGACATCTATTCTGGGTCACTGACAGTTTATCAACCCTCTTTGGTATGAACTGAACAGATAGTTTTGCTGCTAGAGTGTTAAAAGGGTCCTAGAACTCAAAACCACATTTACCTTGTTCCTGTTGGCTGCTAGTGGTGTCCAAAGGACCACAGCAAAAACGTCACCGCCGTCTCCCACCTGCTTTCGTATGCAAATTTAAACTAGAAATAGCCTTGTTGAAATGGTCCAAGCTGAACAGAGCTGCGATAACACATCATAGGTGCCCAGCCCTTTTGGATACACCCCCTCATTTGCATGTCCCAACCCACTTTAATGTAGGCAGTATATAGACCTACGGAAAACGCGTAAGCTAGCTCCAGTACTGCTAACAGCAGTTTCTGACAAGAGGAAAACAACCAAGAATTGTCGGACCATGCATGTAATGTTCCAGGATGTATGGGGTAGGTCTAGACTTTGCACAGACTTCCCCAAGAAGTTATAATTGTAAAAAGTTGTAATGCTAGCGTTATTACAGCTAACTTCGCACAGTTACTGTACTAGGAAATGTGCATGATAACACTTACCAATCTGACACATTCATTTCCAACCGTTGGGGAGTCGGCTGCACTTCGCCTTCGTCAGAACCTTCTTCTGACTCAGCTTCATACATATGTGGCTGTATTCTGGATAGATCCATTGTTGATAATTTGATCTAGCTCCACTGTACAACGAGACTCCAGCAGTAAATGTAGTTCACATAGCTCACGCAGCACACCGGCCAATCAGCCTTTGGGTAAACCGGCCAATCAGCGCGCAGCTCATTTCAATATTCATGAACTTGCTGAGTGGGTAGGAGAAACAAACTGTTTCATTGCAAGACTTATTTATGACCTTGTATTAGGTGCTCTAGCAATGCTCCTGGGGCGTTTTCAGCCCCACAAATTTATATATGCCATTACTGAGGCTCAAAGATCAATTTCTAATGGTCAAAAAATGTGTTCTAGGACTCCTTTAACAAAGAAACAAGTAAACCGAACTAAAAACAATACCCCTTACCTTGCCTTTGGGGGGCAGGGTAACAAAAGTGAACAAAAAACAAACAAAATAATATGCGTCCATGGATGTGATTTATTTGTGTGAGATGTAGATGTCCTTCCTTTGCCCGTTTTTGGTCAGAACTAACCACTGCAGACCAAAAGGACCCAACAACACCTACAGTATGAGATGCTCTGACCCATTTATCAACATTATAATATGGAGCAAAGACACTCAGATCCTTCAGCAGGACCACCTCCAGAACATTTCACCTGTCAACGTCATGACTGATCAGTGTTTGAAGATGGACATACAGGCAAATATGGATGTGGAGAAGGAAGAGATGAAGGAGATAGTCAGATGGAGGGAGGTGATCTGATGCAAAAAATGCATAAAGAGTAGTGGTGGTGGTGCTGATGAAGTAGTAGTAGTAGTAATAGTAGTAGTAGTAGTAGAAGTAGCAGTAGATGTAGTAGTAATAGTAGATGTGGTAGTAATAGTAGTAGATGTACATAGCAGTAGTGGTAGTAGCGGTACTAAATGTAGATGTACTAGTGGTAATAGCAGTAGTAGGAGTAATGGTAGTGGTAGTGGTCGTAGCAGTAGTAGTGCTAGTAGTAGTGGTAGTAGTACTAGTAGTAATAGTGGTAGTAGTGGTAGAGGTGGTAGTAGTAGTGGTAGTAGTCGTAGCAGTAGTAGTAATAGTTGTAGTGGTAGTAGTAGTAGGAGTGGTGGTGACAATCGTAGTTTGCTGACGGGTTTTGGGTTCAGCTTGTCTTTTCTTTGTGTCTGTTTCCTTTTTGCTGGATGTTTGTAACGGTTCTTTTATGGTCTGATGTGGCGTTAGTGGTTCTTCTGTGGTCTGACATGGTGTTTGTGTTCTTCTATGGTCTGATGTGGCATTTGTGTTCTACTTCTATGGTCTGATGTGGCGTTTGTGTTCTTCTATGATCTGATGTGGTCTTAGTGGTTCTACTTCTATGGTCTGATGTGGCGTTTGTGTTCTTCTTCTATGGTCTGATGTGGTCTTAGTGGTTCTACTTCTATGGTCTGATGTGGTGTTTGTGTTCTTCTTCTATGGTCTGATGGGATGTTTGCGTTCTTTCTTCTATGGTCTGATGTGGCATTTGCGTTCGTCTTCTATGGTATGATGTGGCATTTGTGTTCTTCTATGGTCTGATGTGGGTTGTGCACAAACCGAACATGTGGTCCTTTTTCAGAACCTGCAGCCGGATGCCCCACTTCACCTGAGTCCACCACCACCCTCTGTTCTGTAGATATGGAAGACAAAGATAAGGGACGCCTGAGTGTTGGATCTTCACCCCAGAAACGAACTAAAACCCACCAACCACAAAACAGAGTCCAGCTAGAGGACGAACCACAGAGATCGAGACCTCCAGACTGATCCGGATCACCCGCACCTGGACCAGATTCAGCCTTTTAGACTGTATCAACTGAGACTTGGACCTCCACCCAGGACTGGACCAGACTGGACCAGACCGGATGCTGATTGGCCCCCGGTCTGATCCGACTCCTGCCTCATCCTTCATCACGTTGACTGTTCAACCTCAGACATTTGTGACAATTTCAGACAATAATTTGCTGACTCTGTGTCCATGTGCAACTGAACTGAAGTCCATGATTCATTAAAAACACACATTTGGAGACTGGATCTTTTAGGTCAAACTTCAGTTGTTTTTTTTTTTTTTTTAAATTATTATTATTCTTTTCTTTGGGTTCAGAGTTGATTTCATACACTTCGTCCTGTCACGTGTCATTGTAGCCACAACTTCGGCTCAGACGATGAAGTCTGCAGAGCTTTACTTCATGTCAAACCTCAGAAATATAGAAACTTGTCTTTGTTACACTTGCACCTAAAATTGAACTTTAACACTCACTCAAAATCTAAGTCTCTTGTGAAGCCGTTTTTTTTTTTTTTTTTTTTTTTTACTATTACAAAGAATCTTAGAACAAAACCAGAACATAAATGAATCATTATCGTATTAATCTTAAAGTTAAAGTTTATTAAATTAAAGGGATAATTATAATTGACTCAGTAGTTCAATACCTTCGACTTTGGCTTCAAGGTGTTTTTTGATGCTGTGTTTCGTCGCCTGATTTATGTTAAAAACAGAACAGAAATGATCATTTAAAGCTGAATTCCTCGTCACATTTCTTGACATCCCCTCGTTCTGGAGGACGATGGATTCACCTCAAAAACATCCAACATGTTTCCAACACGGTAACACTTTATATTAAGTTCTCTGCAGTTTTTTTTTTCCTGTCATTAAACATTGAAAAGGGACCAAAATGAAAGAAAATATTGGATGAATCTAATGGAGGCTGTTTTTATGAAGCATTAAGGAAACTTCATCTTTGTTTTACCATATCGACCTGCTGTAAAAAGTCACTGAAAAAATAAACCACTGGCTTAATATAAAGTGTCACCGAATATTTGTATTGATTGACTGATTGATTATTGAGTGGCCGTGAACTGATGTGATCTTCACTGATATCTTTACTTTGTGGTGGTCGGTTTTTATTACCTGCTATTTGCTTTTCTAATGTTCAGGAATGACTGTGTTTCTGTTACAGAATATTTAACAAATGAAGGACTGAGAACTGGAGGAAATCTGCAAAAACAAAACAAAAACAATAGAAGTACAGTCGATGTGATGTGAACATCAGCTAATAAATCTACTGACGTGTCTTTATTCTGCTTGACTTCACACTTTCACATGTCTACATATAACAGTTAATGTGTAAAAGTTTTAAAAGTCTTAAAACATCCACCATCAATAGATAAATTAAATGTAAACACTAACTAGCTGACAAAGAACTAACTTACGTGAAAAGTTACGTTTTTGTTGATAAATTATGTTTGAAAGTTTCACAGTCATGACTTTTTTACTGAGTCCATAAGCTAGCTTTAAATACTAGTTCGGGCTCCCATTATTCCACAGGAGGAAATCTGCAAAAAACAATGTAACTACAGTCGCTAACTAGAAAAGCACTCGGAGAGCACAGACCTCCGCCAAGCTTATTGTGACTCCCATCCAACAGTCGTACTTCTTTAATGTTACATATGCCCTGTCGTTGAATCAAATGTATCATTTATAGACAATACC
>JAQQZY010000001.1:34787966-34798644 GCA_030068375.1 Ostorhinchus rueppellii
TTTTTTTATATTTTATATTTTTTCCTCTCCACATCTGTGGGGGGGGCGGAGCCCGAGCGCCCCCTATGGGCCAGCCGCCACTGTCTGTGAACCATGGAAGGATGTGGACAGACCTCCAGTGAGTTGAAGCCACCAGTCATAAAACTGAATAAAGAAGCAGAAGTCCGTTCTGAGCCACTGTGGAAACAGTAATGTTTATGTTCTGTTCATTAAGATCAAATTAATCTATTTACAGCTAAAATGTCATATTTATTTCCTTTATAATATCATAACAATATTGATAACAATATTGATATGCTCCATGACTGCGGCAATCAAATACTTAGGTTACAGCTCAAAATTTAACTTTGGTATCACTAAAGGAATCTGAATCAAACAATTAATACTAAATCGAATCGATATTGGATCGAATTGAATTGAATCATAATTAATCGATTCAGAATGTTATGAATCAAAGTCAAATCGATTATGGAAATTGGCCATGATACCCAGCCCTAGTTTACACCCTTATGGATAAAGGGCAATCCAACTTAGCCATACAGTAAACTGGTTTAAACTTATTGATGAAAGCATCTTGAGCCACTCAGGAACCTTCACACTGACCTGATGACCTCCAGCGTACAGTGTGGATGCCTCAGTCCATCAGAAAGCAGCTTCACCCCTAAGTCCATAAGGTCATTGTTGCTCAGATCTAGATGCTTCAGACCAGACGACTGGGATCTGAGAACTGAGGACAGAACTTCACAGCTTCTCTCTGAGAGGTTACAGCCATTCAACCTGAAACACAGAATGTTTTATTAAAAAAGTAGCGATTCCCTTCACAATTCAATGACATTTTGATTCACCTACAGAGCTTTGTTGGAGACTTTGACCACCGGCAGCAGTCTCTGCACAGCTTCTTCTGAAGCAGAGTACTTCTTTACATCAAAAACATCCAGCCGTTCTTCTGATGAGAGTAAGATGAAAGCCAGAGCTGACCACTGAGCAGGAGACAGTCCATCTGTGTAGAGACGTCCTGAACTCAGGTACCATTGGATCTGATCCACCAGAGTCTGATCATTCAGTTCATTAAGACAGTGGAACAGGTTGATACTTCTCTCCGAAGAAAGATTCTTATCGATCATCTTCTTGATGTAGTCAGCTGTTTTCTGACTGGTGTCTGAACTACTTCCTGTCTGTGTGAGAAAACCTCGTAGAAGACTCTGATTGGTTGGTTGTGAGAGACCCAGAAGAAAGCGGAGGAACATGTCCAGGTGTCCATTTGGACTCTGCAAGGCTTCATCGACAGCAGTCTTGAGAAGGTGTGTTAGTTTGGGTTTTCCTCTGAGAAATTTAGACAACAGTGTTGGTTGTGACAGCAGATTGATGCCAGTGTTAATGAAGGTCTGATGGACGTGAAGAGCAGCCAGAAACTCCTGAACACTCAGATGTACGAAACCGAACATCTTGTCCAAGTACAGTCCTCTTTCAGAGTTCACTGTGAACATGCCTGAGTAGACTGAGGCTGATTTCACATCGATGCCACAGTCTGTCAGGTCTGATTCACAGAAGATCAGGTTTCCTTTCTGCAGGTGCTCAAAGGCCAGTTTTCCCAGAGACTCAATCATCTTCCTGGTCTCTGGACTCCAGTATGGAGTCTCAGGTCTTCCATCATACTTGATGTTCTTGACTTTGGTCTGAACCACTAGGAAGTAGATGTACATCTCAGTCAGAGTCTTGGGCAGCTCTCCTCTCACTGTGGTCTTCAACACGTTCTCCAAAACTGTAGCAGTGATCCAGCAGAAGACTGGGATGTGACACATGATGTGGATGCTTTGTGACCTCTTGATGTGGGAGATGATTGTGTTGGTCTGCTCTTCATCTCTGAATCTCTTCCTGAAGTACTCCTCCTTTTGTGGGTCAGTGAACCCTCTGATCTCTGTCACCATGTCAACACACTGAGCAGGGATCTGATTGGCTGCTGCATGTCGTGTGGTTATCCAGAGGCGAGCAGAGGGAAGCAGGTTCCCCCTGATGAGGTTCATCAGCAGCACATCCACTGAGGTGGACTCCGTAACATCAGTCAGGATCTGACTGTTGTTGAAGTCCAGAGGAGGTCGACACTCATCCAGACCGTCTAAGATGAACACCACCTGGAGATCGTCAAAGATCCGGATTCCTGGTTCTTTGGTTTCAGTGAAGAAGTGATGAATGAGTTCCACCAAGCTGAACTTCTTTTTCAGCACATTCAGCTCTCTGAAGGTGAATGGAAATATGAAGTGGATGTCCTGGTTGGCTTTGTCTTCAGCCCAGTCCAAACTGAACTTCTGTGTTAAAAGTGTTTTCCCGATGCCGGCCATGCCCTTTGTCAGCACTGTTCTGATTTTTTTACTTCTGTCAGGTGGTGTTTTAAAGATGTCTTCACAAGTGATGATTCTTTCTGTTCCGTGTGCATTCCTAGATGCTGTTTCAATCTCTGTAACCTCATATTCATGGTTGACCTTTGTAGCCCCTCCCTCTGTGATGTAGAGCTCTGTGTAGATCTGGTTCAAGAGGGTTTTGGGGTTTTCTGGTTTGGAGATGCCCTCAAACACACACTGGAACTTGTTCTTCATATTACGTTTTAGTGTACGTTGGCATAGTGGGACACCGGTTTCTAAACATGCAAATGAAAATATATCCTTAAACAAAACAATTAATGCACCTGATAATTTATTTCATGTAGCCTTCATTAAGTTCAACATAGTGTTAATAGATTAACCTATCAGTGCATATGTTTGGGGGGAAACCCACACAGACACAGGGGAACATGCAAACTCCACACAGAAAGGTCCCACTATTGACTGGTGTTGGGATTGAACCCAGGACCTTCTTGCTATGAGGCATGAGTGCTATCCATTGGTCCACTGAGTCACCCCTTCTAATCTGTAAACTGATATAATATAATCTAAATTTAGCTCATTTATTCTACACAAATCCAATATAATATAATGTAATTGTACTGAATCTAATCTCTAAACAACACAAAAGTCAACTCTAATGTAATGTAATCTAATTTAATTTAATCTCATCTCATCTAATGTAAAATAATCTAATGTCATTGTTAAACTGTCTTACTAATTTGCAGTTGCTCTGCCAGATCCTCCCGTTTCATCTTCTTCAGGAAATTCACTGTGATCTTCAGAAAAGCTTTACTGCTGCTCCTCTCCTCATCTTCAATTTTACCCTCCAAGCATTCTGGGTAATCTGGACTAGTGTAGGCCTTCTGCATTTTCTTCAGCTCTTTCTTCACAAAGCTAATAATGATCCCCTCAAGATGCTGGAACACAGCAGCATCGGAGTTCAAGCGGGTCGTTTCTTCCCCAGATGCAGCATCTGTTTGTTCATCTACTTCTATGGAGGTGGAGTCCACATCTGTTTGACACTGTTGAAGGCTCTGATGGCTAAGAGGCTCTGATGTCTGTTGAGAAACTCTGTGGAGAACAAATAAGACTTTACACCACATGAGAATTCTGTTGAAGCTTCAGTGTTTAGAAGATCCAGGTGAGGACTCAAGGTTTTTGTTTCTACCTTAAATGAGCTGGGTGTTCACTTTGGAAATTCAGAGATCCAAGCATGGACTGCTGATCGGTCATGGACACAATGCTGGGTTCAGATCCACCTCCACATCCAGGTCCAGGTCCAGGTTCAGCAGAATGTGGCCTGAGCTTGTTTTCAGACCTTGAACACAACACAGAGCTCTGACTGTGACTACGGTGACATGATGAAGGCTTAATGAAAACTTGAATATCAGAGAAAAACAAGGGAAACAGTCATTTCAAACACCAATGAAAACAAAAGTGAAAAATGAAACATAGCTGCAGAAAAATGAAATCTTCTCAGGCCTCCTCTTAGTCATATAAACTGTAATATTAAATCAAATATCTCCATATGGGATCTTTAATAAATAGAATTAATGTAGTGCAAGTAAAATCCGCCTGCTGTTTGTGCGGTGGATTCTTACCGTTCAATGCTGAACGTCAGAGGGTGTTCTTTGGACTGACCGCTTCTCATGGACATGAATGTGGAACCAGGAGAAACTGACCACTGAAGCTGAAACCTGAAACACCACAAACAGAAGATTAAAGAATGACAAGAGAATGATCAAACACACCACATAACACCATCCATCAGATGTGGATCAGATGGAGAACACGGCTCCTGTTACAGTGAATGAAACTCCAACCGTGGGAATCTACAGGCCGATGATGGGTGAAGAACCCAGACCCTGAACTGACCTCTGACCTTTGAGCTGGTTCTCACGTTCAGCATTAAGAGAATTTTCAGGGAGGAGGGGTCCGCTGTCCGGGTCCTGACCCTGGTCCATATGTGAGACTGCACCTGAACACAAACACCACCATTAGAACTGGACTAGAACTTAAAGGAACCACTATAAACACAGCCTTTTAAGCCCTGATGATGGGGGTGTGGCTTCAGTGATGAGGAGTAGGTTCATTCCATGTTGTGTTCAATTCCAAGTTGTTGTGTAACTGAAGATGGTTGGTGTCATCCAACCTGTTCTGTGGCTTTTTTTGAAGACTTGGTATTTGAGAACCACAGCATGCAGAACCTCAAGAAATGAAATCAAACCTTTAAATGTGTTCATGGATCAGAGTGTCGGTTCCATCAGGGCATGAAGAACCAGGTACACAGACCCGCATATTTTTCTTTTTTTTCTTTTAAGCTTTATTTAACCAGATAGAGTCCCATTGAGACCATGATGTCATTTCTAAAAGCGACCTGGCCAAGATGTCAGCAGCACACACCATGAAAGAAAACAAACACTTATACAGGAATAACAGAAAAGGTACAGTTTTTTATGTGCAATTTTTAAAGTGTCAAATTTAATTTAGGTCATAGGGAAATTTAACGCAATGCAAATTTTTACACCCTATACTGTTTTGAAGACATATTAAATGAATCCAACAGAGTATAATCTTTATTTTGATTTCCTCTTTGTTCCAGTGCTTCCAGTGGTGCGTGTGTGTGTGTGTGTGTGTGTCAGAATGTTTGTCCAGTCAGATTTCAACATAATGTGTTGCTGTTATGGCCCCTTGGGTCCTCTTGGGGGTGCTGTGTGTGTTACTCTTGTTTTCAGATGACTGATAAAGAATTAGGAACACCTGTGGCGCCCGGAGTTCCTTGCCTTTAAATAGTCTGCCTGCTGCACTCCCTGGTGGAGTCCCAGAGTCTCTGTTGAGCTCCAGGTCTAGTGCCACTGGTCCTTTGGTCTTCAGTCCTTGGTTTGGTTATGCTTATTTAATGTTTTGTTCTGTCTTCTTCTGTCTTGCACTTTACAACATGGACATTCACACTGCTGATTCTACTGATGATTCATTTACATTCTGTAATATACTTCAGTTTATCTTTTTCCTAATTTTGATTTAATTTGGCTTAATTTGATTTAGTAAAGTATCTTTGTTAAACTTCATTGATGGCGTGTTCCCCTTATTTCTTGTGGCCTTTGAGCCAGGTCATAACAGTCGCCAAGTAAAAGAAATCTGCCTTCAGGCTCAGAATCACCAGTGCAACCTCTGAAGTGAAAAATAAATGGAAGTAGCACATTGGGATCCACGGGATCTAGAAGTGGTCATTTTTCCGCTGTTATGTATTTGTACATGCCCTACCACATTAATCCAGCAGTCACTGCCAAAGCATTCTGGACATAGCAACATGAATATAAGACGACTGTATTCCAAAACTACTAATATAGCCCAAAATATTGATCCTATCAATTTGCCATTTTTGCTTCTGTCTTCCTTGACCAAAAATACATAGGAAAGCCAAACTGCAGCAGTCAACTCTTTCTGTACTGTGTGATTCCTGAGACACACACACATGCACACACACGCACACACACACATGCACACACAATGAGCAAACAAACTGTAACACTGATCTTTTGTTTTAGATTTAATATCTGGTTTTTTACCCACGTTGGCCGACAGAGGAGAAGAAATGAATTTGGTTCATACTAAAAAATAAGCAGTATTTTAGGGAATATAATGTACTTCATAGACATTTGTATGATTTTGTAATTTTCTTCAGTAAATATTGCTGATTGTTCTTCAGATGATGTGCATGGCTGTGGCTAAAGGAGATCTGCTGGGTTGTGTTCATTGGTTTCTTACTTTACTAATGACGTTCATTCTCTACATCAGATACTTGTCAGCCAAGACGCGCCCTGGTACACTGTGTTTTTTTTTTTTCCTTTCATGAAAGTGCACAACAGTACAATAGATAATAGATAATTGGCACACTAATTGTTAGCCTCATAGCATAATTGCCTAAGTATATTTTGGGCCAAATTGTGACATCTGTGTGACTTCATTCTCCTAACAGTGTGGTTTCATTTTATGCAGATTATTACACTTTGGCCAAAAATATGACTTAGACAATTATGGGTCAAAACATGGTATTTGAAATATCTGATAGGACATTTTAGAGACAAACTGACAGATTAGTGTTGCTAAATGACCCACATTTTTACTTTAAAATTTATTTTTGCTTTAGTTGAACCATAAGGGAATATCCAAAACTAGAAGCTACTTTATATTGAAATAAATGTTGGAATGACAATCAATTACAGTTCGCTCTCTGACGGGACATTACTGTGTTTTGACCCTTATGCTCTGAGGCTAACATCTCAAGAAATATTTACTTTGTTTGGCTTTAAACATAGCTTATAATATTTGCAGTTCTATTAGCTTTTAAAGTTTCAATAACTTTATATATACTATATTGGTATGTTCTCTAAATCCAACTTCATGAATGATTGTAATGGCTTTTTCTGTAATAAAAACAGTTGTATGGCTGACATACATGTTACCCCATATTTCTACTCAGTGACTAAAATATGGAAGTGCAACTGGACAGTACAACATGCTCATTATACCATTCTTAACTTGGCTCAAAATAATCCATCCACTAAGGACCCCCCAAAATCAAATTTATTAGCAAAAACCATTAACTTTTTTTCCCAATGTAACAATAACTTATTTCATCAAACCAAAATTTAAGTTTCACTTTCAATGTTTTCAGTTTTTATACATTTGTATCTTCTGTGAACAAAACAAACTCCAACAATTTTGAAAACATATTTAAAACAAAACATTTAGGCCCCAAAACCGAACCTTGTGGGACCCCACTTTCAATCTTCACACATTTTAATGCGACTTATCGTTGTCTGTTAACCAAATCACAGACAAACCAGAGAAGAAAAGTTAATTACACAAAGCAGGAGGCATGAACTGACAAACAATAAGACGAAAACAAAGGTGGAGTCGACACAGGAACATTTACTGACTCATAAATAACATAAGGTAAAAATAGATTTAATTACACGGTATGGCTTTATTTTATAGACCATGCTTCAGTATCGGCTCAAAGAAAACAAAGAACATCACCCCATATTTTGTAGATTTTTCAGACATGGACTCTTGTTGACAATTGATGAAGGTCTTTCTATTTCCTACAAAAGATCTGTGAATTAATAATAGTTAATAACAGCTAATAATTGGATGTATATGATGCCACCTGTCCAGAGCAGATGAAACAATAACCACCGTTTAATCAAATAAAACACTGATACAACAGAATTAAACTGATTAAAAACAGCTCAATTCCTGTCTGAGTCAGATCCTTTCGATTTATTTACACTTTTTATTTGTTATTATTGTTTTATTTGATGCTGTTAATTTGAATCTCATTAAATCTGTCACAGGAAACTTTAAATATCCAGTATATGTTCCTGTGTTTATTACATACATGACAAAAGAAAAAATCATAATGTTCTCACTGTGGCTTTATAGCTTTTCTTAGTTTTCATTTAACTTATTACTTTTAGTTTTTCACAGAGCAAAATACCAAGTGCAGCTGTAAATTGTTGTTTACCACATTGCTCTGACACCATGTCTATAATGTACTGGTACATAAACACTGATGTTTCTTAGTTTTAGAAAAGTTTTCAGTCATTTATTTATTTAATACCTTTGGAGATAAAATAGTGCTCAGGTTTTTTGATTATTGAACAAAGATCATGTCTAAACAGGAAAAACAGAGTGAAAACGTTTCCTTTTGTGCAGACCAGTTTTTCTTGTACTTTTGTTGTGCAGATATAAAATCCTCAGGTTAAACTCTGTATCTCTTGCAGTTTGAGGATAAAGTAAAAGATCTAAAATCTGTGGTCAGTCCTTGGTTTTGCAAGTTCATTAAAGTTTTTAGTAAAGTAAGAAACCAATGAGCACAACCCAGTAGGTTAGGGTTAACCCTTTAACAGCCTCTACAGAACAGTGTGGGATCACAGTGACCCGGGTCTTCCCAGACTCTCACCTGTTGGTGCACCTTCAGGTCGCTCCAGGTCCTTGGATCTTCATCTGTTGAATCCTCATCGTCCTCACGTCCTGGAGCGTCTGCACCGTCGACAGTGAGTCAGATCCTCAAAATGTGAAACACAAAATCAAGAGACGTGCCAAAACCAGTCTGACCAGGAACAGACCCATGGACCTGACAGTGCAAGTTCATAGTCTGTCCACAAGGAGGTGCTGATGGTTCATTACACTAAGAGTCAGGGAGGATGGAGTTTGATGAAGAGAAGAATCAGGACAGGCCAGATCCAGATCAGACAGCGGACATTTGTTTCAGGATGTCTCAAGTTGATGTTCTGAACTCTATGTATTCTGCTCTGGATGTGGTCCTTCTTGGACTGGTTCTTGTGTTGAAGTCTTCAGAATTCCTCTGGTAATGTTTATGTTCCTGCTGTTCTATAGATGAGTTCCTCTTGTGATGTTCCAGGTTGTTTCAGTCTTTTTTTTTTTTTTTTTACAACTTTATCATTTTATAAGCATATTTTACAATAGACTGAGATGGATTACTTACATATGTCATTATCTCCCCACCCCATCCCACCCCCTCCCTCCTCCAGGTGGTACCCACATAAATACAAAGAACATCCGACAAACAAGTTTCAGTCTTGTTCAGGTGGTTGCCAACTGTCTCTGACAGTTGAGTTCCAGGAATGTTCTCATAGATGCTTGTGAAATGCATAAGGTGTTTATTGAAGTTCTAATACATGCTCCCTGGATGGATTTAGGTGGTTCTTGGGTGTTTTTCAGGAGGTCTCAAGTCTCTTCTATATTCTCAGTATTGTCACATATTCTTAGATTGTTCTTTAAGTTGTGGCGCTCATCTTCTCAGGAATGCTTCGAGTTCTTGTGCAGGTTTTTCAGATGGTCACCACATCATCCAGTGCTGATGTTCAGAAAATGGACATTGACAAAGTTCTCATGTTTTTTTTCACATAGCCTACTTCAGAACATATCTGTCTTCTCCATGATATGGTTATTATTTTTCATCTTCACTAGTTCCAAAGGCTTCCAATGGACTGGAAATAAAGCTAAACCATGTTCTCCAAAACATTTTGGAAGGACTTTCAGATACACCATGTGTTAAGACAATAATAAAGACTCGGTAGGTTGTTGGTATGTGTATGTCGCAGCAATCAGATTTCTGTTTTGATATTAATACATGAAAAATGGAAAATTACTTTTATTTCATTGTTGGAAAAAAACAAAACTGGCTCTAACTGACTTCAAGTGCTGTGGAAAATGGAGGATTGGAATTGAGAAAAACTTTGTTCCTTTTCCATTCCCGTTTCCCATGGGTGTCTTTTTTAAGGACCTGGAAGACATTGTTTCCTTGAGTTTTCCCAAAAAGACCCGAAAAACTACAGAAGACAGTTCTAGTTCAGACTTGTTAAGTGCAAGAAGACGTCTTTAGATCAATATTCTGATTATATTAACCCTCTGAAGTCTGAGTGTATTTTAGCCATCTCCAATGTGCGCTCTGTACTTAAATAGGGCAGCCATGGTTCAGGCTGAAGGATTCGTGGTTTGAATCCCGCTCTCTCCAAGTCAGTCTGTTGTGTCCTTGGGCAAGACATTTCACCATCCTTGCCTCCAGTGCCACTCACACTGGTGTATGGATACGTATGAATGTTTGGTGGCGGTCCGAGGGAATGTTTGGTGCGAACTGGCAGCCATGCTTCTGTCAGTCTGCCCCAGGACAGCTGTGGCTACAAATGTAGTTTACCACCACCAGAGGGGGAATATGAGACCGAATGAATAATAGATCAATAATGTAAAGCGCTTTGGGTGTCTAGAAAAGCATTATAAAAATCTAATCCATTTTTATTATTATAAATAACGCATCATTTTTCAGATGCAAAAAAAACCAACTACACAACAGACACACTGCAGTACTAATTATAGACTCTTTGTAAGAATCTATAACATGCACACAGTATGATCTAGACCAGGGGTGGTCAATTAATTATTTATTATTTCTACTTTATTTGTTTTGTTTTTATTCTCTGTATCATGTTAGTCATTTCACTGCTTAGCTTATTGTCTGGTCATTGTTCTATGGTACTGACAGGTGAATGTGTATGTGGCTGTCATATGTTGATATATATTGCTTTGCATTTGTTTGTCCCTAGTTTGTTTGGATCTTCAATAAGGCAGGGTAATTGTGAACTGAATTGCCTTTTGAGGATTAATAAGGTAGTCTGAATCTAAATCTAATTTTCTTATGAAACCTCATGGCAAACTTTGACGGTTGTTCAGAGTCGTATCAATACACTTGCAGCTCTGTTCAGTATATA
>JAQQZY010000001.1:34806917-34834147 GCA_030068375.1 Ostorhinchus rueppellii
ATAAACACGTAGACATGAACATGGGGATACAGGTACAGTTGTATCTGACGGGTCGCAGGTCACCGCGCCCCGTTTACGCAGATTGGAAAAGGAAAACAACAGGGTTCAAGGTGAGAAAAAAAGACAAACCAAGAATTGCACCAGAAGGAGAACAAAATACTGTGATGAAAATGAGATAATACTCACACACCTTCAGTTCAGACTTTTTACGATTTTACAACTTCTCTACAAGTTGGATTTAGTTCCTCAGTCACTTAATTCTATAATAATGATCATGATGGTGATGTTCCTGGTCAACAGGTAAAGTCGCCTTCATGCAGCTCGCTGACCTGCTCAACATTGAGGTTATCACTCTCAAGTCACGGCCACACCCCCTTCAGGGCCTATTCCCTGCTCTCTACTTGTCAGCGCCGAGCCGCCTCCTCTGCCGACTGGTGCAACACAGGTGAGGCTCGGTTCAGCCGGTTCCACAGGCACGATGGTCCGGTTCTAACAGCAGGTTCCTTCTGTCAGGGCCTTTGTGATCATGTACGACTTGATCATCCTGGTGAACGCCGTCTTCATCGGCCTGGACGAGGAGAACCAGGTGATTGCCAACTCAGAGTGGGCATTCCTGTCACTGTACCTGCTGGAGATCCTGCTGAAGCTCTACGTCTTCGAGCCCCGAGGATTCTTCTCCAGACACAACTTCTGGAACTGGTGAGGCCTCTCATATACTCACGAGAGCAGGAATTGTGGGTAAAGAGGAGGAGGTGAAGAGTTTTAACCCTGGTCTTTTTGCTGCATGTTTTGTAGTTTTTGCTAGTTTTAGAGTTCGGTCGGTTCGCATTACATTTAAAATGTAAAACTTCATCATTGGTTCCACTGGGTCACATTATCATTTATTCAAATAAATTAAAACACATTAACGAACTGTATTTTTATGTGTATTTAATAATTAATTTTACTGAATGTTGTATTTTCCAAAGAATTAAGAATATAAACGTTTCTGTAGATTCTGTGGTTTATGATCACCATTTCTCATATTTTTCACATATTTTTTCTTCAGTGGATGCAGCAACAATGACAGTGAATGAAAAGTCAAAAAAGTTTTGATAGTTTTTCTTTTATCTTGTTTTATTGAATCAGATTAGATGAGACAGAATAAATGATAAAAAACATTTGCATCCATCAAATGTCAGAAATAATCAGTTAATCAGTTGAAACCCACTGAGACTCTGATCATGTCACATTCCACACAGCCTTTCCACAGCTCAGATTATAAGCTGGAGGTATGTTCTTCATGATATTCTTCAAAGCCTGGATGATCATGAGGTAAAGCCTCCCTGTGCTCTGGTCACCAATGATAAAAGATCTTCACAGGTACATGAAGGTCCTGAATCTAATTGACGTTCATAAAACTAGGTTGAATCCAGAGCACAGACAAGGTTTTTACCTTCTGGAGCAGCTTCAGTCTAAAATGATCCCAGAACCTGTGTCCAAAAGTCCAGACCCAGAGTACATCGTCTACCAAAAGCTGAACACAAGAAGTGAAAACTGAGCAGAAACCAAATGCTTCCTCCATGTTTGATGCTTCAGTCACGGTTCATCCAGCAGAGGGTGGTGCAGGACAACAGCTGTTTTCTGCTCATAGTTTTCATTTCTCATGGTTTCTGGGTCCTGGACTTCCTGGATCTTCTGGGCCTTGTGTCAAACTCCTTAGCTGCAGCTTGTTTCTCCTGGGTTGTTTTTGCTGTTTGACGCCTCCTGCTGGTTAGTGCTGGGTTTGCAGTTGATGCTGTTTCTGCTTAAACATCTATATGACAACAAATATATGCGTCCTCTCACTTTTGCTGTTTTTTCCCAGGTTTGATACCATCATCGTTGTCTCAGCGCTTGTTGCCACTGTTGTCAACTCGGCAGTGGAGTCAGGTAGGTAGGTAGGTAGGTGAGGGAGTGAGTGAGGGCAGGAGGGTGGGTGGGTCAAATGTAACACCGTGTCCTGTCTCCTCAGTAGGTGGGTACAGCAGCCGCCAGATACTGGACATCATCTTCATCCTACGGGTCCTGAGGCTCATCCGGGTTGTTGATAGCATCCAGAGGTAGAGGCAGCTACACCCCCCCACACACACACACACACAAAAACAAACAACAAAGTGGTGGAAAATATTCACCAAACATTTAAATACATAAAACTGGCCTGTACTTTTCATTAGTTTACAAGCTCAAGTGAAGATGCTTTTCAGTCTGGTTGTCGGTGGAGATGTTGTCACATTTCATCAGGAACTGGACGTTAGGTGTGATGAAACGGTCCATGTCTACCTGTACAAGTTCACTAGGTGGTTGTCTGATGACTCCTCTTATGCTCCTCCCTGATGGATTTGTACCTATAAGTCCAGGAGGGTCTTTAGTGATCCGGACTATCTCCACTTCTTCACCACCAATGAGCACTGGTTGTGGACTGTGATTTTGCCCTTCTTTCTGAAGTCCATTATGATCTCTGTTTGGGTTTTTTTTTGTTGTTCAGACTGTTGGTGAAACACCAGAAAGTCTAGGTTTTTATGCTGAGTCCTTGTTGTTATAGATCAAAACAATGATTGTTGTATCATGTGCAAATTTCAAAATGGTGTTTGTTGGACAGTCATGGGTTCAGAGAATGTACAGGATAAGACCCAGGACACTACCCTGGGGGACACCATTGTTCAGGATGAGAGTGGTAGTGTTTGGATTCTGATAGTTGGTCCAGAGTTCCTGGATCCAGGTACTGATTGTCTGTGAAGTTTAGACACCAGGTGGTTTGAGTAACAGGGAAGGTTGAAGTGAAATCCAGGAGGATCATCTGGACGTTTGTCCGTACATCCTAATGTCTCAGGTCCAGTGTGTAGTGTCACAGGTTTGACATCAGTCATACTCATGTGTGTGACTGGACGGTAGATGTTGACTAGCATTTCTGTCCAGTGATGACATCGTCCTGTGTCTGTTTTTTAATTTGTTGAATAATAATTAAGTCTGGATGATGATGGTTGTTCTGGAATAATTCCACATCTCATCATGATAACCTATATTTTATCCTATATCTGTTGTTCTTCAGTGGTTGTATTGATTACAAAGTCAGTTTTTGTTCTTTATATTTCATTTGTGGAACTGGAGTCTACAGCAGAACTTCAACGCAAATTTTCCAACAGAAGATTTTGTTTTAAAATTGTTGAAACATTAACAAACCACAGCTCAGTCACATTGGTTAACATCCACCTTCTACTATAACTTCCCCTGTGAACATTCAATTCAATCTGGTTCTTTGAAGGTCCGAACCAGAAGCAGCGGTATGTTCCCGTAGGTGGAACTGAAGTAGAACACATCTGTCTTCTCTTCCAGGTTTCGTGCAATCATCAACACTCTGATCCGGATTGGACCAGCCATCCTCACCTTTGGACAGCTCATCCTCGTGAGTAGATGAACACACTGTCTTTGGGTATCTGGAGGTTCAGTTGGTGAAGAACTGCCCCATCCTCTCAGGTGATCTACTACATCTTTGCCATGGTGGGAATGGAACTGTTCAAAGGGAAGGTGAGGTTCTATGAGAATGACTCAGTGGATCCAGCCAAGGCGTTCTGTGGAAACCAGCTGCTGCAGGGAACTGACTTCGCTAAACTTAACTACTGCAAAAACAACTTCAATAATGTAGTGTCATCCTTCATCCTGCTGGTGGAGCTCACCGTGGTCAACCAGTGGCACGATATCCTTTGTACCTGAATGCACCATGTGTGTGGGATTTTCACTCTCTGAGGTGTAGGTGACGGTTTCCTTCATGACAAGACTCATCAGGCCTTAGAAACGTTGGTCACATGACTCAAGGTGACCTATAGATGATGCTAGAGGTTGCATCTTCAGAATATTCTACATGAGATGAAATGTGATGTTCAGGTAACTTGAGTCATGAGGATGTTCGTGTTCATTGTCCTTAACGTGACGTCACTGCTCAGCAGCGGCTTCACTGCTGTCACCCACGTATCAGCCAGGATCTTCTTCATCCTCTTCCACATTGTGGTTGTTATCATCATCATCAAGTAGGAAACATGACACTCCACCTTCCTCCTCCATCTCCTCCTCTTCTTCACCCTCTACATTCCTGTTAATCATTTTTGAACACGTTATTTTTTAGGATTTTCTTGAAATGTAAATGCAGAAGGACATGATGTTTCCTCCACTGCACGTTCAAAAACTGACCGATTCAGCATCTTTACAAAGTTTACTCCACTGACGGTGATTTAGAGACAGGCCTAATAACAAAAAACTGCTGGAAATGTCCTTTTTTTTTGCTCTAATAAGGTCTGACATTAAGTTGAGCTGAGCACAAGTCAAAGTAATAAATACATCAGTGAATCCAGAGTTAAACTAATTGTCAAAAATCTGGGATGTTCTATCTGCAATTTTAAAAAATATTTTTCACAACAGTGAGTGGAGTTGAGATGCTTGATACCTGTGGTTTATAGACCATCTGTCTTTACTCTGAGATGCAGAAGGACATTTCTTCATCTCCTAAGTCCAGGTTTTCTAAACCTGAACACTGTTGTCATGTTTGTGTTGTGTTTTCTGTGTTCAGCTGGTGGTGCTTCACTTCCTGTTGTCTTGCAGCATCTTTGTGGCATTTGTCCTGGAGGCGTTCTTCGTGGAATACTCAGTGGATAAGAGTGACCTGCAGACATCTCTGGAGAAGAAGATCGAGGAGATGGAGCTCGCCGTGGCACAGTGGGTTACGTTATGATCAGCATCAGAATGTCTGAGGTTCAGTGAACACAGCACCTGCAGACCAATGTATCAGTAAAGTCAATATGACATAATCTGAAATAATTTAGTGAAAGTTTTAACTATTTCAAGTGGTTTTCAGGTCAAAAAAGAGTCAAAAACTGTCAAATGACCAAACGCATATTTAAACACATATGTAAACTGACAACCCATAAAAACAGGACAGAATGGGTTAATTTATTCAGAAATGACAACAAAAGAAATCTCATACCTGATTCATTTTCAGATCTCACAGACACTGTTTGTGTAAAACCACATTCTGATGTTAAGAACATGACAGTGTTGTTCTGTTTCATCAGGGAAAAGCTGGAGGATAACCTGGTGAATGCCATGGAAACCATTGACAATGACCTGAGCGGCGGCCAATCAGCAAACAACAAACCAGCCCTGATGTTTAAAATCGCCTCTAAAAGTAAGAAACTCCAAAGACGAGACATTTCCGAGGAGCACAGTTTTTTCTAACTGATCATTGATTAAAATTCCACCTTTAGAATAAGAACATGTTAAATCCACCTCATCGGCTCAGGTTCTCTTTAGTCTTTGTCTCTGTAAACGCTCGTCACCATTATCACTAAGCTCCTCCTGTGCCCGGACATATGAAAATTCTTACATGATTATATGATTGTCTATATGATTTTGGCTGGTTAAATAAGTATTGTATCAGTCATGGCAAAAAATGCAGTTTTACTTTGTATGTATGTACTTGATTACAATTGAGATGTTGTATTTTTTAACTTATACTTAAGTAAAGGAGTTGAATCAGTACTTCTACTTTTACGAGAGTATTTTTTCACCCAAGTAACTGTACTTTGAAGTACAGAATGTAAGTACTTTTGCCACCTCTGCTGATACTAATGTGTGCTAATGCTAAGTACTGTGTATTATGGGTAAAATGCAGAGGCTGAATTTCCTCTGTGGAAAATAAAGTGTGTTAACCTGTATTCCATGTGTTAGAACTGAGTTTGTCTGTGTTCTGTCAGGGTATCGGACGGTGGACGCTCTCATACAGCGAATGTTTGAGGCTGACCTCGACCCAGAAGACATCGCTGACATCGACGACCCGGAGGTCACGACCAATAGGAACTTTGCAAACCCAACATTCAGCTCTGCATAGACATTATGAAGATCCACAGGGACCAGATTTTTTATCCAGTATATATTCAGTTTATCCTCTGTTCATCTCATTGTGCACGAACATGTCTGAATTATGTTGAAACACAAACCAATCAGTATTTTCATATAAAGTATATTTACTCTAAAGTCTCTGGGGAAGTTTTTTAACCTCATCTTGTGACTGGAACAGATATAGAATAGTTTCTATCTGAGCATTAAAACTATACTATAGATGATGAATCTAAACAGACACTGTGAAAAAGAGACAAATACTGATATCGATATCAACTGATATCGATATCAACTCAGTTTGAGCTACATTGACTTGATAGTGACAGAATAATGGTCAGAGAACCAATTTTTCCCACAAAATTCCACCTAGTGAATGAAAACAACCCCATATGAACTCTGGGTAGTAGCAAGAAAATGAACTTTTGTAAGACGATCAATATGAACCGAATTTGATCTCAATCTGCCTAGTATAACTTCATTTATTTCCAAAAAACTGATTTTTCTACTAAAGTGCCCCCATTTGGATGACTTATAATACTCACAGAAGCTGAAATTGATAAGGTTCTTCCACTAGGGGTCTATGTTGGTTATTAAGGGAGAAGAAATCCAACCAAATCTGTCCTAGTTATCGCATTCACATGAAGGATATCCAGCGGCGGCAGCAATATTCAGGGTACTACCATTATATCCCTGAAACTCGATTTGGGGGATATAATAAAAGATTCCAACCCCTTTAAACACTGTGTGTTGGTTAAATATTAAACTAATGCTTCAATACTGACCTGATATTGTAATATGTAATTATATAAACAGATATGGTTACTATTTTATGTAATGTAACTTTATAAAGTATCTAAATTAAGGGACATGATGTTTTAATCCATTAGAAACGCTTAAACTAATTAACTATCACATTTTACAAAACCTTCAACAAGTTTGTAACAGTTTCTGTAAGATACGACCTTTACATTCTGTCTGAACTGATTCTAATTTTATGAGGAAACATCATTAACGTCTTTACAACAATCACAGGTTGTTATCGAATAGTGGACATTTATGAGCAGTTGGTTGAAGAACGCAGGATTCACCAAGAAATAAAACCGAACAGATGCATGATGTGAAACAGGTTTTAAATTCAACCACGTCGATCCTGAAGACATCTGACACAACCTTGATGCTGATTTCACAGATGAAGTAGTCATACAGCTTTTCAAACACGTCTTGACAAAACAGCAGCTTTGATTGGTTGATAATCCAATGACAGAGCCGTCAATAACAATCCAATCCAACTTTATTTATAAAGCACTTTAAAACAACCACAGTGGACCAAAGTGCTGTACAGAACACTAAAAACACAATACAAATTAATAAAAGCATAAAAAAAATTAAAATCAAATGAAACAAATTAAAATATATAAAAAAGAACAAAATATCAACATTGCATGAGTTAAAAGGCCAAGGAGAACAAGTGGGTTTTAAGAAGAGACTTAAAAACAGGCAAAGAGGAGACAGACAACAGGTAGAACCTGCAGGTGGAATCAGAATCAAACAGATAGAGGCTTTAGACATCATGGATTCACAAACACAGAGTTTCAGTAACTTAACAGCCTTGAACATTTATGGAGTCAAAACCAGCAGGATGGTTCCACCACCTATGTTCTCCAGAGTCTAATGGAGAAGGTTCTACTCTATGGGTCAGAGACCCTGAACATCTGGAATGATAGGAACACCATGTCAAAGGAGAAACTAGACAAACACAAAGTTAAGATTAATGACTGAATGGAACATGGACACTTCTCCTTTCACTGCTTCCACTTCATGACAAATGAGAAGATGGACAGAAATCTGCCAGTGAGGAAGAGGAGGAGATGTCTTTATCAAACACCTTTCATAGTTAAAAAAAGGCACAAGGAATGAAATGAACTACCACAGCCCATGAAGCTGAAGGATGAGGATTTAAAGTACCTATCTTATGCCATCTAACATGTTTTTATCCAGTTTTATCAAACAAAATGTTAAATAAGCTGTAGTTAACAACAACTTCACACTGACACTAATGTTCAACACAGAATGAGCAGGTAGAAGGATGGAAGCGGTGGAACAGGTGGGTTCAGCAGGAGGAGAAGCACAGTGTTGGTGCTGATGCTGGACAGAGGGGGATGGAGGTGAGGGGGAGGAGCCTGTGGCCAATGAGTAAACAAACACCAGGTAAACAGTCGTGGACGTGGTTAGAAATAGTCCATCTTTTACACAGTTTCATTCACTGAAACTATTTATGTTTGAGCGTCAGGATGTAAAACCTGTGATGAACAAAACACTGGATTATTTAGATTTTCCTTTGACATGAATTCAGTTTCCACTGAACAGTTAAAGGTCAAAGCGAAAAAATAACTTTTATTTTTTTTTAATTTGTATTGCATTGTACAAAATGTCCCAACTTTTCTAGAAATGGAGTTTGAATATTATGAATAAAATAAGAAACTCATGTGCAGCAGCTGAAAGCTTTTAACAGCTGGAACAGATGTATTTTTTATTGATTCATCTGCTTTATAGAAACAGAAGAATGGTTCAAGTGTCAAATACTGTTAACAAGATAAAAACTGTAATGAAATATTTATTTTTTTTAAAAAAGGAAATTTAAATATAGAGACAGATATAATCTGATATTTAAAACTTAAATATGCAGAATCAGGTTAGTCAATCAGAAGGCTGATGATGTGTCAGCTGACCCTAAAGTTTGGCAAGAGTTTTGTTGCTCATGTTCTGAAATCTGCTGCTGTTATCATGACTTTTACAACATTAGGTTTTTATGACTCCGCCCCCTGAAACAGGGGCAAGGAGTATTGTTATTGGTTTGTTTTGTTTCTGTGATTGGTAACACTTTAACAGCAAAACTATTGCTTGAATTTATACCAAATTGTGTTTATAAATTGCCAGTGAGCTAGAATAGATGCCATTACCTTTTGGGTAAAGTAGATCAACGGTCACATTTTGTATGAATTTTTTAAATGTATTTTTCCCATTTACTTAAAATGGCTGAAAGCCGTCTATGCTGCATCTGTGTCTATGCTGACATCAGCACATGCATAGACATGATGACATCAGCTGGACTGATGCCAAAATAAGATACAATATGTACGAGGGGTGGGGTTTGTTTTGCCTGGCACCACCCACACAGAATAGTTGTCATTACGTTTTGGGAAAGGTAAATCAAAGTTCACATTTTTTATGATTTTTAAATTTTTAAATTTTTTTTTTAAAAATCTGCCTCTTTACTCACAGTTGTGCTCATAAGTTCACAGACCCTGACAGAATGCACATGCGACGGTCTTGGATGTTCCAGCATGACAATGACCCAAAACAAGACCAAGTCGGTCTTTCATAGGGCTACAGTAGAAAAAAGTGAAAGTGGAGGCGTGGCCATCTCAGTCTCCTGATCTCAGTATCATTCAGCCACTTGAGGGAGGTCTGAAACATGCAAGAAAACCCCAAATCCTAACAAGTTTGGCGTGTACCTTTAGCCCAATATTTTAGTCTTTGCTGGTGTGGACTTATCAAAAACTACTGAAATGCTCACATTTTCAGTTTCTGGATTCCATACAATAAAAACCAGAGGCCAGAATATCATGTAGTCTTATGAGATTTTTAGGGTCTTCATTGAGGTAAGCCATGAGTGTTTTCAGTACTCAGACTCTTCTTGTTTCAGCAGCAGCACTCTACATCAAAAGAACAAAGGACACATGTTCCAGAGGTTGTACTGTTGTTTACTGTTCTAGCATTACCTCCCTACAGATCACAGTTCAACCAAAGCTGTCAAGCTACTGATTTTTACAGTTTCATTTTAAAACATAAATTAAATAGAAATATAAACTGACCCAAGCTATGTCCCCCTCAAAACCCCCTTTATAAACTGATCTGAAATTATACTTATAAGATTAAAAAACAGAATGGATTCAAATGTGGGTTCAGGTCCATGGTTGTCATTGTGTCCATCTGTCACAGCTGTGATGCACTTGCCATATTTACTGTTAATGGGAGTGAGTTTCAACACTGATGAATGAATGAATGAATCCAACAGATGGAGACATGGACCCGTAGAGACCAGCTGTCGTTCCGTTTTATCGACTGGAACAGAATGTTTTTATGTGACAAATGTAGTGTTAGTGATGAGTCACTGAATGCACCACCTGGATTCTGGGTCCATGTGGACATACTGTTAGACACAGAGTGCACGGCTTCATTAGATAATAATGAAATTAAACATCTAAACTCTTACATCTGGACATGATTTGATTGGTTGTCGTTATGTTAATTAAAATCTGTAGATATTTGTTGAAGGAATCACATGTTTCACACTTTCTCTTCGATGTGAAGATTCATTGCTTTTCTTTGTTAATGTTGAAACAAAACTGAATAAAGTGAAAATAAAACATCTGGGCAGAAGACCCTTAATTATGGTCCACTGACTGTATTTCCTTCCTCAACATTTTCATCCTTGTGTGTTTTTGTCGGGTTCAGAAGATGAATGAATGAATGAATGAATGAATGAATGAATGTTCCGTGAAAGCTCAAGTTCTCTTCATGTTCTCCTGGTTTGGATCCGGTGTGGGCTCCTGGCCACAGGGGTCGCTGTGGAGCCGCGGCTGGAACATGGATCCGCAGAGGAAGAGCCGAACTGTGGTCCTGATGCTGATGGAGATGGAGCCGAGGGAGGGGATGCAGCTCGGCTCGGTTCGCTGCGGACGGAAAACCACGACCAGGTGAGAAAACAGACACCACACAGACGGACAGACAGGTGGTTGGCCTGAGGCTGCAGCCGGATCCGGATCCATTTGGTCCACGATGAGACATCAGACGAGTCGAGTCTAATCACAAACGGAATCCGTGTCGGTGGATCAGCTGGGTCTGGATCCGGATCGGACCTACGCGTGGTCCGACGGCTAACGAGGCCGTTTACGAACAGTTAAACCCAGGTCGAACCTGGTCGGACCAGGTCCCACCAGGTCCGACCAGGCCCTGAAGCCGAGCAGGATGGTGAGGCGTTCAGGGGCTGCTCCTACCGTGGGACAGACCAACACCACCCAGGAAGTCCATCAGACCTGAAGACAGGAAGTACCGACACGCACCATGAAGACTTTAGTCCAGTATTTACTTTTATATTTATAATTTAACACAAAACCTCCATCAATTCACAGCAGACTGGTGTCTTTAGTTTAGAGTTTAGAGTCAAACATACGGTCCATGGACCAAAACTGACCAAAGGGTCCAATACAACACAAAGTACAAAACTTAGACTGAAGATATGAAATATTAATGGCGTCTGAGGCATTTAAGTTCAGCTGACTGACAGGTTCCACATTCACACCAATATGATCTCACACACACCAGACCAGTAAAATAATTGCATTATAATCATAATAATAATAATAATAATAATGACAACTCCTAACCATTCTCTTTGCTTTAATGTTAAAAAGTACAAAAGTAAAATTAAATTATGAAAATGTTTACATTTACAAACTCTCCTTTCACAAAAAAATCCAAATAGCTTATTAACAATGTTCCCTGGTACCGATGTTCTCTGGTATCTATGACCAACCCTAATCCTTAGTGAAGCCCACACCACTGCCTGCCCCCCCCCCCAAATTGCTTGTATTACAGTGTAATAAGTAATACAAATACTTAGAGTTCTATTTATATTACATCTTATCTTATCTTGATATTGTTAAAATTACACTTACTTTTCTTAAGACATTTCTGGCTGTTCTTGGATATTCGTGTTATTCACATTTTTGTGAAAGGATAGTTTTTAATAATAATCATGTTCATAATGTCATTTTACTGTTTTGTACTAAAAAGAGAAACATTCGGAGTTGTCATTATTTATAAGTGTTCATGCTGTTATTTTACTGCTGATGAAATTGGGCTGGGTTAGATGCTTTTACTGTGAATAATCCAGTGTTTTCACCTCAGATATAAAGTACGAGCTTGTCTGTTACAGCCTTGGGTCTTGACCAACATACTGATTTGTCTTAGTTGTAGTTCTGGTTTCATGAAGACATTGCTCTAGTTTCAGAATAAACAATATTTCACATCATTCCTCACTGAGTCCAAATAAGAAGACACAGAGAAGGTATGAGGGTGGAATGACAGTTCATTGTGTTCAGTGTGTTGTTGTTGAAGTGAATGGTTTAATTATTTTCACATTAGATCAATATCACCCGAGGTTAAGTTCTTTAGGCTTTTCTTCTGTGAGAACGTCTAAGTCTGGATTTTGTCTGTTTTCGTTCAGATTCAGTCACATGGTTCCTGTTGACACGTCAGTATTTAATGGTTTAAATGTTCACCTTTAAATGTTTACTTTACAAAGTGTTGGAGGTAAAATCGACACCAGGTTCACATTGATCCAGGTTTGAAGATGTTCTGACGGATGTGGTCCAGAGCAGCGGGTATAGTGTGGACATATTCCGGACTCTTATTTTGAAGGTCCGGAGGCTGGTGTTTATTGTGGTGGGGCGGAGCGGACGCGCTGTGGTGCGTGTGCCGGTTTGACGCGGTCGGATGCGGAGCTGCAGTGCGGACAAACAGGAGACGGAGACGCGGATCCCAGACCCCCCCTCCCCTCCCCCTGACAGCGGACCGGGGCAGCCTGAGCTGGGTCTGGATCTGCTTCTACCCAGTTTCTTCAGAAAGTATCAGGACCACCGGACCTGGACCTGGACCTGGACCCGAGCCCGTAGACGGAGCCGCGCACAGTTTAATGAGCACCCCGACACTCCGAGGGGGATCGAACCCGGGTTTCGTGTGTTTGTGGGCTCGGTTCGTCCCGGTCTTGCAGAAGAGAGCGGCGGGTCCCATTGTGGTGTGGACCCAGTGCGGTTTGGACCCTGGGTTCAGTAGAGGAGCCGTAGATGGTGGTTTAGTCCTGCGGGAGTGAGAGGCCCAGCCCCGGCCCCCCCTCTCAGGAACGGTGGGTTTTCTGGACCAGGACGTTTTGTGCCAAAATAAAATCCCAGATGAAGATTACCAAAAGGCGGAAAAGGAGCGGACGGTGCGCCAGGTAGGCCTGATCTGGACCCATCCGGACCCATCTGGGCCGGGCGGTGGGTGTGAGGCTACGCAGTAATGCGTTAACTGACCGGAACGTACCGATCCGGATCAGACCCGCTAGGTCAGACCGAGTGGTTTGAGTCTCATTTAGACCAGACCTGGTCCGGGTTGTGTCTCTGTAATGATCTTTAATTCATAACCCGGGTCAGTCCGGGCCAGATTTATTGATCAGCAGGATGTGATGGTGCGCATGCGCACAGGCGACCCATGACTGTGCACTGCGGAGAGAGAAAGTGATGCAGAGGAGGAGGAGGAGGAGGGATTAATTCAGTTTAGACAGAACCACAACCTGGATCAGAACCAGAACCACATCCAGGTTTAGAACCAGGGCCAGTTGTTCTGTTTTCACATTTGTCTCGACACAGAGGCTGAACCTGTCCATGACAGAAACTGGGTTATTTTTATTCAGTCTGTTCAATCTGGTCTTCAGGACTTTTACAGATTCATTCAGGTTCTCCAGGTTGGGTACCAGTGCAGTCCTTGCGGGGGTTCTTAAGTTCTGATTTTTTTGGGGGGAGAATCTGTGGATCTTCATCGTTGTGTGATGGTTTCTGCGTTGGTTTATGCCACTGTATGTTTGACAACCACATTATTTTCCATTCTTTTATTTGGTGTGTGTTCTGATTCCTTTTGTGTTGACAGTTCTTTCCTGTCATGTGATCTTTAATGAAACTGCCTCTGTTCCCATGATCCTCTGGTTTACAGTTGTGTTGTTTGATGTCACAGATTCCCTTTCCAAGCCGATACTGAGTAAAATTCAGGCTGGTGTCAGCGATACTGATCCAATACCGATACTTGGTACAAATATACTTGAATCAGTGGTTGATGTTCATCAACAATTTTTCATCAAATCTGTAAAACCTGTGTGATCGCTTAAGTATCACCAATCCCTCTATCCATGATTACACACCTGAATCACGTCCCTCACTGTGACCAACTTCAAAGTCTACTCCATTACAAGCCATCTGTTTGTTTATGTACGTTTTCAGAATCCCACACAGCTGCAGTATGACCACAGCAGCAACTAACATGAAAATGACTTCATTGCTTCCTGCGTGGAATTCCCAAAAGACCCAAGTGACAGTTTGGTTTTGGTTTGGTATGTAAACAGACTGCTCATGATAGGGGCAACTTCAAAGGTGTTCACTGTGAGGGAAGGGATTCAGGTGTGTAACTGAAAGACTAGGGGATTCATGACACTGAGGCTGTCACACAGGTTTTACAGATTTGTTGAAAATTGGTGACAAACATCATACGCTGCTTTAATGTCTGGAAGATCTAAAAACAAAAAAAGTGCATTTCATATCATAACTTCAAAGAATACAAGAGTAATTATTGTTTAATTATTGAAAACTATTATAAAACTGAAAACTTGTGCATTAAGACATGTTACATGAACGTGTTATAATGAAATATAAAAACACTGACCATTTAACACTTCAACAAAAGCATCCAACACTGACAATTGCCCTCATTCACAAGTGTTTTTAAGGAACAATAACGTATTTAGTGTTTCCCCTTTAGTCTGTTCTGTTTTTTGCTCAGAATCTCTCCTACCTTTGGAAAACCTCTCTGCTGGTACAGAAGTGGCAGTCATTCTCAGGTATCTCACTACCTGTTTGCTTTGAAGTGTGACACAGTACACACTTACCCAGGCGGAAGAAGAAGTAGTTCCCGCCAATCACATATCATTTGGACAAGATCCCAATAGTTTAGTTACTTTCCACTGTGTTCCTGATACACGTTACCACCAATGACCCAAGTATCAAGAGTATTGATATTTTGATTTGTGAATTGATTCTAGAGTGTAAAGATTTGGTTTTTGAGGTATTGATATTTCAGTATCAATCCGCTAATCACTTGTTTACAGACAGAGCAGAATCCTCAGTGGGTTCTTACCGTTACTGTCCTGTGGTTTTCACCTTTTATTTTTTTTGTCTTTTTTACATTATTTTGTGTCACTTCACTTTAAAACATCTCTGTTTCCTGAAGCTCCAGTAGTTTGGGTTTTGCCATCCGATGGTGATGCTGATGTTTTCGGTTGTCGGTTCAATGCCGGGTTCAGGAGTCTGTAAAAGTCTGTGTTGAGACGAAAGTGAAACGATAGAAAAATCTGCAGTAAAATATGAAACAGTAACAACTGTAAAAAAGATCCACTCAGTCAGTTTGTGTTCATGTTCAGCGTTTGTGATGTGTGTTGGGTTTTGTTCGGTTTTGTGTTCTGTGTGTTGCAATATGTTGTATTGTAATGTGTTGTGTGTAGCGTTTTGTGATGTGTTATGTTGTGTATTGTCTTATGTGCTGTGTTATGTTGCGTGCTATGTTGTGTTGTGTTGTGTGTTGTGTATTATGTTATGCGTTGTGTTGTGTGTTATGTTGTATTATGTTGTGTTTTGTGATGTCTTGTGTTCTGTTGCTTCACTAACGTGTTTTTATCTGCTTTGTGGTTTTTCTTCTTCTTTCCCTCTTGCTTTCAGGCTCACCAAAGCATTTTGAGTTGAGTCCGTCACAATCATGTGTCAAAGTTCCTCATGTGGACTCATGTGGACCAGTTGAGTTCATGATCTGGACTCTTGAAGATCTGTCAAAAACAGACCTTTACTAGACCAGTTCCACTAAGAGTCTGAGTCCGCTGATGAGCTGGTCCTGATCTTCATCAAACTTAGTGAAGCTGTATCTCTATTTGACCAGAACTGATCCACCAGAGACCAATTCACATAGAGAAGAACCACCTTCAAATCAAAGTGTTTTGGTGATGTCGTCTCAAAGGTTTTAATCCACTTTATTTGAGATTTTAAAGGTGGTATAACGGCCGGATGACCCTGGTCCAGGCCCCGCCCCCCCTCTCGCAGGTCACCCTCTTCACCTGGTTAACTGTGCCCTCTGTTTTGGCTTGTAGGCTAACACAGGAACAGGAAGGGTTTTGTCCCGCTCAGGATTTGTTGTAAGCCGTCAGGTTTTCCGGGAGCTCAGAACTATGGTGAGCTCGGTCCGACTTCATTAGATCTGACCTGGAATGATGCAAACCTGGCTTCTGGCAGAGCACCCCCCTCCCTCCCCCTATCTGTCTGGCGCCCGGTAACAGACGACTTAACATGTAGATGAAGGCGAGGAGGAAGAGCAGAGTGAGGTAGAAAAGTGTCTGACAGGATGTGTCACTCTGATCTGCTGCTGAGGCGCTTCGGCATCTGACGCTGCCGCCACCGCTGGACCACACCGTTCCTCAGCACACATTATTATTATTATTATTATTATTATTATTATTATTATTATTATTAGTAATAATGATCATAATACAGTCTGTTAAATCATGAATATCTGATAGAGTGAATAGACAAACTGTAAACTGTACAAAAGGATAAAAACAAACCCTTAAATGAATGTGTAATGAGAATAAACTACAAGATTAAAAACATTACAACAATAAATGAGACAATGTGAAGTCAAATAAAAGATAGAAAATGAATCCAACATAAATCCAATAAAATAGTGTAATAGAATAAAATCATCACATTCTGCAGCAGTTTTCTACAATCCTCCATATTTTGTGAATTTTATGGTAAAATCAAGAAATGAAAATCTTTATTCTTAATGAGATGCAATGACAGTGTCTTCATATTCTCTTCTATCAGTAGAATAAACTACAGACCTGTAGAAAATTAAACATGATACAAACATAAATCCCCTGGACATTGAAAAGCTCCATAGTTCATCCAAGATCAGCACCAGACCTAGGATACAAAGCTAAAAGAAAAAAAAACCCAAACTTTTCTACTTTATCATAATATCAGTAATTGTTGCTTAAGTTGGATCTACAGCATCCAAGATAAAGATGAATGAATGTAGTAATGGCTGAAACTGGGAGGGACCTTCACAGATGGGGTTGTGTTGGTCCCAGATAGCATTGTTCTGGTCTACAGGAATTGAGGAACTGGAACCATTTTCAGCTGATACATAAATAATACTAGAGGTGGGTGACAGGATGGTGAAGGCATCTTAAGTTTTCTTACATAAAAGCAGTGTCAGTGACATCTATCTCTTGTTTTTGTGACCTCAGATTTCATAGATTTAACCACATCTATGAGTTCTCCACATCCTGGGACATGTAGGTGGTTTTTGTAGGAAACTGGACTAGATGGAGGCTCTTGAAGTTTCATCACCTGAAAGTTCAGGTCGGTGTGAAGGACCAGAACTGAGCAAACCTTTCTATTGAGAGGACAATCATCTTCAAGTAGCTCCATCCAGTACAGATGTCTATGGATGGAGGTTGGATCCAGGTTTATTAGGTCCAGTAAAGTGAACACACTCTGAAACCCCACAGCATGTAGGAACGTCAATAAATAGTAAAATGGAAAAATAAACAAGAGTCAAATTGTGTTGAAAAACTTAATTTAGTGAAATCAGATTTAATGGTAATATCTAAAAACGGTCCTGCGGCCCAATGTTGATCCTGAACCTTTGTTGTGGATCATAAGACAATAAATACACAAACCACCACTAATCCCCACCCTGAGAGAAACATGTGGTCCCACCCCCACGCGGTGATTGGCAGCTCAGCAGCGCATCGAGGCTTGCCACTGGCTTCGCTGCGTCTGCAGTTTTCCTGACGTTGGTTCAATGCAGATGTAGAGAAGCCTGGTCATCCTCTCCTTCCCAGTCCCTCCAGTCCTAGTCAGAGCTGGTCTGGCTGGAAACCCAGCGGACCCTCCCCATTCGACCGCAGTCCGCCTGAGCTCTGCATGCACTGGTGACGGCCCATGGCATTGCATGGAACAGCATGGTTTGGGGACTGACATGCATCACGTTGGACTCAAAAAACCCCACAAACCCCTGAGAACCCGATGAGCGCTCACAGCGGATCTTTCCTCCAGAGTTCAGACTGGAGACTAGTAACGTCAGTCCTCGGCTGGTCTTTAGATTATCAGACAAAGAAAATAATCGAGTTCAGGGGTCAGATATATTCAGTCCTGCATTAGTGGGAGAAGGCCATTTTCCCCTGAACAGTGTTTCTCAGGCAGCGCTCGTGTCCTGCTGTTTGAAAACTGGCAAATACCTAAAAATCCACCCCTTTCACAAAGTCATCAGGTTCAAAATCTGATCATTTGACACTTCATTGCATTGGTAGTGTCTTGGAGTGAGTGCTACCTGACAGACACAACTCAGGGCATAATCCAAGCCCTCACTAAACTTCACCACCAGCTTCCTTTGCTGTTTTTCTGCTCCTGCGCCCCCTTCAGGACAACAAAGACACGCCAGCGCTTCCTTTGAATTTCCCCCTTGGGGGATCGATAAAGTATATCTTATGTTTTGTTTAAGTCTTTGTCTGCATTTGAGGAAAGATGTTAACAGTTTAGTAGTAGTTGACAAGACGCAATCATTTTTGAATAACGTTTGCAGCTTTAATCGCAGCGAACATCATCTGTTTACATGGTTTCATGATGACATGATCATTTTTATAATGTAAATATCAAATCATGAATAGTTTTTGCTCGTTTTAATTGGAAATCTTATTGTCCATCTGCCTTCCCTTGATGGCTCTTTAGGGGACCGCAGACCACACTTTGTGGCTCATAGGACTAGGCAATAAGAAGTATGAAACATTAAGTGCAGCTGTTAGCTTAGTTTAGCCTAGCATGATGTCTGGAGTCAGGTGACCATGGTTTTGTGTGGTGGGAGGAGTTAGTCACCCAAGTCACATCTGACTGGGTAGATTTATGAATTGTGAGCCAATGAAAATGCTGTAAACATCAGCGTCACATGTTTAGTGTTAGGTGAATGAAGGTTAAACACTGATGCCGGTTTCCTTTGGCGACTCGTTAGGATGAGGCCTCGCCATCCGGCTGCTTCCTCAGCAGACATGATATTTGCTACAGTTACTGCAAATACCATCACACCCCCCACCGCACCCCCCTACCCTGACTCCGCCTCCCCACCGGCCTGTAGCCTGATCCAGCTGCAGAATGGCTTCTGTCGGCCGCTGGCCGTGTCTGATGCCTGTGGTTTGACTGGTCTGAACCGGCCGGACTGGGAGCCTCCCAGTGCCAAGCTGAGGTGTTAATGTACCAACCCCTCTGCCCCCCCCCCCACTTTCCCTTCCCCTGTCCCACAGATAAATGGCTCATTTAAGTTGGGAGCTGCTCGTGTTCTGTCTGGCTGGCAGATGCAGTGCCTAGTCCCCGGCCTCCAGGACAACGCCAACATGAACGGGACGTCCGAGCAGGCCGACATCCTGCCGCCGAACTGCATGGTCAAAGACCGATGGAAAGTGGTGAGGAACCATTTCAACTTTATTCAGTGCTGGAGAGGTGACATCAGCAGGTGGAACAAACCCAGACAGAACATCTGACCATTGACTTGGACATTTATGACTCTGACCTCAGTGAATACCTGACATTAACCCTGAAGATTTAACACATTCACCTCAGATGGAAAACACATTATTTGTCTTTTGCATGTATGAATTTAATGTCATAAACTAATATAACAATATAAGAAAAAGGGCCATTTTTGCCATAAATTTAGAATTTCAGTGTCAAATCTTTTTTTTGTCTTAGTTTCTGTCTGTATGACTCTAACCTCAATATATTTCTGTTTTTTTTAAGATAAATCTGTAATTTTAATATGAGAGAATAACAAATATTTTCTAACATTTGTCTTATAGATTCAACACATTCATTACAGATGATAAGTAGGAGTTTTCTCATTAAATGTATGACTTTAATATGTTTCTTCAGTCTTTAATCTTAGAGAAAATCCAACTCTGTGTGACTCAGTGGTGATACAGTGGGTTAAATGTACATTTATCTAAAGGTTAAAGTATAAAATCAAGTGGCACTCAATGAATAAAACCACAAACATGTGATAAAACTGAACTGACCCTGAGCGTGGTTCAACACATTACACACAAATCATTAGTTTTAAAACATGTTTTATTGTGAAACAGTGATTTATGGTAAAGCTCAACTCTTCTTATAATGGTGAGATTATGATCTATGAGGAAAATTAAATGTGACATTTTATTCCTTTTTTTTCTGTATTTAATGCAGTGCTTTTCATACATTGAACCAGAGTATCAGCAGGTATTGACACTGCTCGAACCAGTTCTTATATGTTATGATATTCATTTTAATTTGACTAAAAAGGATCTGAGTTTGATTGAATTACTTAAACTTGGACTGACTCAACCCTGGACATTTCCACAGGGATTTGACCCAGGCCTCTTAGTCCAGGACGCCATGAAAGCTACATGTTAACACAAAACATTCTGAGGACATGAAGATGGCAAATCACAGAGTCACATGACATTACAGGTCAGAGGTCAAGGCTGATCAAAGTAAAGACCCTGACTGTCATGCAGTGCAATGAAGCTCCTGTCTCAGCCAATCAGATCGTAGTATGGAGCTTGCAGGCTTTTAGTCCAGATTGACGTAGAGGCTGAGACACTGTGTTTTAGGGACTGACAGTGAATCAGCCTGAGGCAGAGCCTGTCAAATAAAACCTGACAACAAAACATTCAGTCGTTTTTATTTTGTAAAATGAATTGAACGGTAAACTGTGAACGCTTCCTGAATGAGAATAATCAAATAATAAAACAGAAAATTAAAATGAATCACAATTGTCTAATCCTGAATACAACACTCTGTTCACCTGTGGTTTAGTCGTTCACATATATATTATTTATAATTTCATCTATTCTGTTATTATTAGAAATCCAGAGTCATATATTAGTTGTACTTTCTACGATATTTATCAAATCTGTAATATTTTATTATTTATTATTTTAGTCCTCCAGAAAAAATAACTAGGTTTTAGTTCACTTTTATTGATGCTAACTGACAGGTGCTTATACTTTCATTGCTCTTTAAATGTGTAAAGATCATCAACCTTGTGGATGCTGTGGTGTTTTTGGTGAATCTGACCGAGTCTGTCCTCTGTTGCAGCTGAAGAAGATCGGTGGGGGTGGGTTCGGGGAAATTTACGAAGCCCTGGACCTGCTGACGCGGGAGAATGTGGCGCTCAAGGTGGAGTCGGCCCAGCAGCCCAAACAGGTGCTGAAGATGGAGGTGGCGGTTCTGAAGAAGCTGCAAGGTGAGAGCTGGTCCAGACCTCACCCCCTCTTTACCTCTTTACCGCAGATGTTTAACCCTTAAACACCTACATTTCCACTGTCAAACAAAACCATCTACTGATGTAAAATGTTTAATACCTGTTTATCCATTAATCCTATCAATACATGTGAACAATTGGTGTAAAATGCAGTTGGTCGTCTTTTCATGGTCATCAGATATGACCCATTTGGATGTTCAGAGGCTCTGTGGTTACCATGGAAACACCGTCATCTTCTACAACATTGGTTCACCAGTAAAACTCATGGAGTTGGACCCATGACAGTAGATAAACACAGTGGATTTATGTATATTAAATGATAAAGAAAATGAACTAAAACAAATAAAAAATGTACAAAATCCTAAATAACTTCAAAAAAGAAAACAATGAACTAGAATAGAATAAAGAAGAATAAAACAGGCAATGAAATGACAAACAGTCAATGTGATCAATAAAATAAACAAAAACAAAATCAACAAAATAAGTAACATGGACAAAATAAGCCACAAAACTGAACAAAACTAAAGAAAAAAAAACAAAATAGGCAACAGAATGAACAAAAATGAATAAAATAATAAATAAAATGAATACAAATGAACAAAATGAGATAGTAGACACTTGTTTTATGTGCAGTTAATGATATATTTTATTGAAAAAAGTCACTGTTTATTCAGTTTGTACCCTCGGCCACACTTGCTGCAGGGTATTGTCATCAGTTGGTCATCCATCTGTCCGTCCATTTGTCCAGTATTAGCAAAACTTTGGCATGCACCAGCAGGACTTAACTGCAGGGGGCAGCAGATAGTCAACAACAATAACTGTCTCAGCTTGAGCAAAATGTCCTCCACATACAGGTCTAGGGCTGGGTAAAACAATCGGTCTTAGATCGATTTTATTGAAATTCTGCGTAATCGAGTAATACTGGATGAGACTGATTTTTCAGAGCAGGACCTGAAGTATCTGACCCAGGTACTGCTGTTGCGGAGATGCAGTTGGCTCTGTCTCATGAGTCCCTGGGGGGGTCTTGGTCTCACTCGTCACCGTTCTGGCGTGGAGGAGGGGTGGGGAAAACACCTCCTACTGGCCTCAAACTTGAACCCGCAGTGCAGAGGAACTGGCCCCCTGGACAGTCTAGTTCAGGGATGTCAGACTCATTTTAGTTCAGGGGCCACATTCAACTCTATATGATCTCAAGTGGGCCGGACCAGTACAAAACCAGCGTAATAACCTATAAATAAAAACTCAAAAAAAAAATTTCTTTGTTCTAGGGCAACAAAGTAAAATGGAGTTTTACTAATATTATGCCTCAGCTTTTGATTTACTTACAGAATACAGTGAATCTACAAGGGTACAAAACATTTAGTAACAGGTTGAATATTGTTAAAATTCCATTTATTTTTAAGTCATTCATGACTGTTTAGATTATTTACATTTTTGTGAAAAGCTAGTTTGTAACTGTAATCATTTTCATCATGTAATTTTACTTTTTTCCACACTAAAACAAAAAGGAACATTTGAAATTGTTATTATTTATAGGTTGTTATGTTATTATTTTACTTCTACATTCCATTCGATATTGAATTAGTCTAAATGTGGCCCCTAAATTAAGGTCCTTGACTGTTAATATCCTTAGTGTAATTTTTGCATTTGACAAATTCATCTCACGGACCAGAGTGGATTGTTTGAGGGGCTGGTTTTGGCCCCCGGGCCTCATGTTTGACACCTCTGGTCTAGTCGGTGGAGGCGCTCCCAGGTGGGTCGCAGAAGCCGGTCATTCTAAGAATATTAACTTGGACCCCCACTCAGCCATAGGTGATAGCATCAGTTACTGTGGAGTTGGAGGAACAGGAAAACGACAATCACTGATCGCTATCTCCCCTGTTCTGACCGACAGTCACCCCCCCCCACCCCCTCCCCAGCTCCAACAGATTGTTTCCAGTGACTTTGTTGTAGCAAGGGCCCAACATGATTATGTTCCAGGGGGCCAAAACCAGCCATAAAACGTAATAAAGATGATAAGAAGTCCGTTCTGAGCCACTGTAGAAACATGGGACTGTTTCTTTCCTGTTCATTATTTCAGAGCAGATTCATCTATTTACTGCTGAAATGTCATATTTAGATCCTTTCAAATGTCAATATTGAATACAAGTATTGATGTGATAGTCAAATGATCAGGCTACAGCTCAAAATTATACTTTGGTATCACTAAATGAATCTGAATCAACTAATTAATACTGAATCAAATCAATATTGGATCGAATTGATTAATCGATTTAAAACCTTATGAATCAAAATGGAATCTATTAAGAAAATTGTTGGTGATACCAGCCTGTACAGGTCCGTCCTGTTACTTGTAGACTATGCACATTGTCTGTCCTTCCATACATCTGTATGTGCAAAAACTTTGGCGTGAACTGAAGGCTGAAGGTTTCAAGTGTGTGCACATTATGTTTTCTGTTTTCATATAATAACCTTTGAAATTACTTTATAATTATAATTTATAATTCTGAGCTTTAACCTTTTCATGCATGAATTATGAGAACCTTAGTCAAGACTTTTTTCTGAGTGTTTTTATTAGGCATGAAAAAAAACAATGGGATTAAATTTTCTTTTATTGAACCTACTTTTTTTTTTATGGAGTTACAAAAATGTCCACTCAACTGGACACCTTGTGTTTAATTTTTGAAGCAAAGAAACATGTATTTAAAACTTATCATCAGAAAGTGATATACTGTGTGAAAACTATTAAATAAAGACATTTTAATGCAACTAATCTATTGTTTTCTTACATTTTAACATACTCTAATACTAATTATTACAAACTTCATGGAGATAATATGCAAAAAAAAATTGTCTAAGTCTAAGAAAACTGTTAATTACAGTCTTAAAACAACTGGGAATTGATTTACACTCAAACATGTTACTGCATATCTGGTTTATCAAAAACAGCAAAGTTACAATAATTGTATGAATTGCAGTGGTTGGGATGTTGCATAAGGGTCCACTATGTTGGCTGATATGCAATGAAAACAACAAAACACATGAATATACAAGAGAACAGCTGTAGAATAACTGTCCACTATGGTGACCAGTATGAATGAAAGGGTTAATAAACATTTAAATGATCAGTGAATTAAATAGACGAAAAGACATAATTTACACTGAAAAATGCAATGTACAGAGGATAATAGTATAATACATGGAGATAAATCACTTATGAAAGGTTAAATGTAGAAAAAAAATGAATGTGGGAAAAAAAGGTGGTTTTTAAGGGTTAAAACATGGATTTTATATGTTGCCCATATGATGGGTTCAGATTTACACCAGTGTTTTTATTTTGGTCCTGGAGTGAATTTGTCCACAGGTGAACATTCACATCATGTTTCATTGAAGAGCTGAATCAGACTTTTGTAAATGCATCAGAGGGTTCCATGTTTCTGTCTGTGCTGTGATTGGTTAAACTCTGCTGAACTCTGACCTTATGATGAACATGACAGAGACATGAGGCGATGACGTATGTTCTACAGAACCACAGAGCGTCCGTGGTTTGGTCCATTAGAGAAGACATCACACTAGACTCTGTTTGATGAGTCTCTGCTGTTTTCATGAGCGGCGAATCAATAACCTGAGAGTAAGTCAGGGTGACTTTCACCCTGAGGCGCTGACCTCTGGTTTGTTCTTCGTGGTCGTCTGCAGTTTGATTCTGATGGTCCAGATGTTCAGGTCTTTGTATCTGCCATCCACTGACACCGTTTACAGTAGGATTTATTGAGGTTTACTGCAATATCTGTCAGTATTAGTATTAGTATGAGTACGTGGACATGATGTGATGTTCATGTTCTGTTTGGCTTCGTGTTCTCAGCTTGACCTCAGCGGGTCATGTGACACATCTTTCCCCCATTTTCAGAACATTTACAGTGATTCCACAGTGGTGATGATGATGACATAATGCTTTCACGTCATCGCTGAGCTGAGGCAGGTTTGTGTCACATGTCTGTGTGTCAGGGCGCCTCCTGATTGGTCGGTTTGTGACAATGATACTGATCAGCAGAGGATCAGACAGATCCACATTTCACTCTGTTTCACATACAGTCTGTTTTTTACTAGTGTGAATCTAGTGTCCCTATTGTCTTTAATGTCCACATGTTGACATACGTTGACATAAGGGCAGCTGTGGCCTAGTGGTTAGAGCGTTGGATTTAAGATTGGAGAGTTGCAGGTTCAAATCCCACCCCAACCAGTAGGCAATGGCTGAAGTGCCCTTGAGCAAGGCACCTAACCCTACACTGCTCCAGGTTGTAACCAATACCCTGTAATAACTGTAAGTTGCTTTGGATAAAAGCGTCTGCCAAATGCATAAATGTAAATACGTCCTTGTTTCTTCATATTTTCAGCTGAGTGTCTTTAATGTTCAAACTCTTCTTCTTCAGATGTCTGTCAGACAAAAGCCACACCCATAAAATGACCATATAAGGCCATTCTTCTTCACGTCTGTTTCATTCATAACATTTTAATGAGAGCTGGGTCACATTTACTGAATTAATTGAGGGTTTTCTTCCTATAAACCATAATTAATGCATAAATCTAGATCATTCCACTGTAAATGTTTTTTATTCAACATAATTGTGTTGTAATGTGCTAAATGTGACTGTTTCTTCAGTTGGATATAAATAGAACCAGTAGAACAACAGATTTCTGGATCATGTCTGTCTTAAGTTTTTTAGTTTCTGGTCCATGTCTCTTAGGTCCGTCTCTGAATAAATGCCACTAACTGTACTTTCTGAACAGTTTTCCCATGTTTGTTGACGTCTACAGTATTACATATCTTCTTCTCCTAATCATTTTCAGGTAAAAACCACGTCTGTAAGTTTATTGGCTGCGGGAGAAACGACAAATTCAACTACGTGGTCATGCAGCTTCAGGTGAGCCTTTTATTTTGAAAGGTGACAACGGGAGGTTTATTATGTTAGTATTTTCTGCCTCAGTCTCAATGGGATCATGGGAACTGGAGTTGTCTCTGACCCCTCCCCCTCCCCCCGGTGGTTTCAGGGTCGTAACCTGGCCGACTTGAGGCGGAGTCAGCCCAGAGGGACCTTCACCATGAGCACCACCCTCCGGCTGGGGAAGCAGATCCTGGAGTCCATCGAGGCCATCCACTCTGTGGGCTTCCTGCACCGCGACATCAAACCAGTGAGTGTCCTCAAACGCATCACGCCTCACTTCATGCTGAGGCGTTTGTGTCCTTTGGTTTTCAGATTCTTCTGTGTTGAATAAAGTACCATGACTCCTCTGTTGTCAGTAAAGCCAGACCCTGATTATCCCTGAATACATGAGCACCAAATATTCTGTGTGTTTCTTCTCTCAGTCGAACTTTGCGATGGGTCGACTTCCCTCCACGTACAGGAAGTGCTACATGCTGGACTTCGGCCTGGCCCGGCAGTACACCAACACAACCGGAGAGGTCCGACCGGTAAGAACCCCCACCCACAGCATCGTCAGCATGAACCCTTCCTACTCATGTGTCACAGATCTGTGCCACAGGTGCACCCTGGGAGTAATATCCACCTCCTTATACGACATCTTGGGCGTGTGTTTACAGGTCATGCCACCTGTTTTCACCACGGTTTCACTATGTTTTATTAATATTTTAGTCATTTTCCTTCATAAAAATGTGGTTGAAATACTTAGGTGAAAGGAGAGTGTCACCTTTCTGTTATAAACTCCACTAATGTCCTGTGATTGACAGCCAGAGTCAGAGCCAATCACAGATCAATACACACATGTCTCCACCTCTTACTGTATGGAAGTGGATCAGCCCTTTGTCCATCAACTTCTGTCGGTATGAATCAACTCCACGATGTTGGACTGAAAACACTGATTTTACTTTTTACTTGAAAAATAAGAATCACTAGAGATGGACCTTCCACCCTGTCCCATGATGCATCACTGTCATACACAGTATTTATATTAGTACTCTATTATTTTATATAAATATCAGACCCTTATTCACTGACTTAGAACCAATTTATATTTCTATCTATCTATCTATCTATCTATCTATCTATCTATCTATCTATCTATCTATCTATCTATCTATCTATCTA